>JBAKFZ010000015.1:0-117113 GCA_037355385.1 Saccharomycopsis sp. FM-2023a
TATATCTGCTAGTAACAATCATTTTAGATTGTTATCTGGTTTAATTGCTTTATTAAGAGTTCAAGGTAATACTTTACCAATTGAAATTATTTACAGAGATGATTTATCAATTTGGAATCAGGAAGATTTAATGGAAATTGCCACAACTGATGAATTATTAGATAGTAATGAAAATTTGATGAAATTATTTGATGAAATTATTAATACTAATAATAAAGAGTTCAAACAAATTAAAAAATTAATCTATAATTATAAGAAATTTCATGATCCAGATAATGAAGAAAAATTGTCCTCAAAAATTGTCAGATTTCCAAAACAAGATATTAGATTTGTTAATGCTAAAATTGCTATTAAAGATGAATATCAAGGATTATTTCAAGCCTATTCAAATAAATTAATTGCCTTTTTTTTCACTAGTTTTAAAGAAGTTTTATTGATGGATAGTGATACAGTTCCCTTAATTAATCCAGAATTTTTTTTTAGTGATGAAAAATATTTAAAAAATAAAGCCTTTTTTTTCAGAGATCGAGAAATTCATGAAAATTTCCCTCAACAAACAACCAATTTTTTCAAGAATTTATTACCAAACAAATTAGATAATGATTATTTTAATTTGAGTTTAATTTCTGAAGATCATATGATTAATAACAGATTTTTAAATAGAAGTTTAAATCATTTGATGGAATCAGGGATTGTGGTTATTGATAAATTTGAACATTTTAATGGGGTTTTATTAACTATGGCTTTACAATCTTGGAAACCAATTTCTCAACCAATTCACGGGGAAAAAGAATTGTATTGGTTAGCTCAATTAGTTTCCAGCGATGAATATTTTGATTTTAATAATAATTATGCAATTTCTTTGGGTAAATTAACTCCGAAATTTAAAAATGAAAATGAAAAAGAATTGGCTGATGAAGATGGATCATATGGTACAAAAGCAAATGAATTATGTTCAACTCATCCTGGTCATATTTCTGATGATGATAAAACTTTGTATTGGATGAATTCTGGATTTGAGTTTTGTAAAAAAGCTCATAGATTTGAATATGATTTACCAATTGACTTAAATTACTATGACTATTTTGATCATGAAAATATTGAAAATTATAATAAAATGGATGATTACTATAAAGAAGCTTTAAGAATCAATGCCGCATTGATCCCCCCATCAACTGATTATGAATACAATAATACAAAACCTTGGTTTGAACCAAAAAGAAGTTGGGTAATGACCCAAAAATGTGAAGGTTATTTATGGTGTGCTTATGATTTAATTGGCGGAGGAGATTATGAAGGTGAACAATACAAAGGTAAAGTTGTTCAATTTGATAATAATATTGAAAAAATTTATGATTTTTATGGTGATTTATGGATGTATTATTATAATTTACTTTATTAAAAAAAATATCAATTAGCATTTTTTTTTTCTTAAAAACCGTCATTTGTCATTTTTTTTTGTTTAATTCTTTTTGATTGAAAATTACTATTCAATTGTTGTTTTGTTGTAATAAAATAATAGAAAATAATTATATGAAAAAAAAACAATATTTTTTTAAACTTTAATTTACTTTGTCAATTTAATAATTCTTTAATATTATAGTTTTGTAAACTAACTTTGATCGTTATTTTCATCGACAATCTTTATTTAAGACTTAGAAATTCATCTGTTAATGTTGGATCATAGTCCGGAAAAATCTTTTTACATGCATTATTGAATTAGTTAGAGGTAAAGTAGAATTATATTATCTTTTAGCATAATGAATGAGCAATATCAAACTATCAGAGGCAAAGTTGCAAAGGAGAGCAAAATAGTTAAAAGTTTTTTTTCCAACTAGAACTTCAGATCAATCAATTTTGCAAGTCATTTCATCAAAGATAACTTGAATTATATAATGTTAAAAAAAACAAAAAAAATTGATAAGAAAAGAAAAAGAAAAGAAGGATGCCAGTGGTTCCAGAGCTAGAAATGTAGCAAAATGATGGGCAGATAAATTAGAAGACTTGTTAGCAGATTGTGAGCACAATTATCCTCAAGATATTTAGAGGAAAAGAAGTACAATTAATGGCAGGTAAGGTGGCAAGAAAAGTAGCAATATAAAATAGTAGCAAAGGGGTGGCAAATAAACAATAGCAAAAGTAATCAGAATAAATTTTAGCAGGGAATAAATAGAATAATTATACTAAAAAGTATGGGAATAATAATATTAAAAACATAGGAATAATCATGGCATAGTGAAGCTGCCTAAAATAAGTCTGAACAGCACCATCAAAGCATCAATGTCAAATCATCTTATAGTAGGAAGGCATTCAAAAAAAGCCGGGAAGAAAAGTGGTACTAAAAGAGAAGAAAGAAAACCGCAAATTCAGGATTTGGTCCAAAATTTATATTAAAGATTTTCGATTTTACACAAAAACAAAATTATGCATGGTGAATAGCACAAGACCAAAATAGATAAATTTGGTCACAACTTCTCTTTTTTAACAGTTTCTCCGAGTAGCAATCATAATTTTAATACAAAATCAGAATTAACTAGGTCTTGCTTTTGTGAATCAATTGTACTTCTTGAAAATATCCAATTACCACATTGTCAAAATGAACTTAATTTCCATATCATCGACAACCACGAGAGGCAATGTAATATGAATGGGAGAAGCTTAGTATCTACTAGCATTATTGTATTGTAACTGTAAAAAAATCAGGCAAGACTTCCATGAAAAGCATTACCTGATGGTGTCGATGCATTTGTTGATTACAACGAAATTTCTGAAGGCGTTGATTATAAAGAAAATCTTGAAGACCAACCAAAGACTAAAAGTCACTATTGAGTAAAAGATTTGTATATTATTTTACCGTATTTCAATATAAATTATACCAAACAAATTTCATTATTAAAATATTAAACTTGATAAACTAGTCATAAAACGGTTGACAATTACTTGCCATGAATTCATGAAGTATATGCTATTTATATAATATATCACAGTAGATATTATTGTCCTTGTAAGATATATGTAAGGTATATCGTATACTATATTCATCTTCAGAATAATTGAAATAATTGTTGGAATAATTGAAATAACTGGGAATTTGTTTACTTCTTATGATAAATAAGTCAAATTTCCGCGCTTTTCCTAATCACACTCACAATAACCACTCAAAAAAAATAGAATACAAGTAGTGATAAATTTATTGCTAATGTCTGTATAATAGTTTTATGTGTTTTTTTTTTTTTATTTACTGAACAATGTAGATTGAAACTTAAAGGTTGAGAATCAGGAATTAAAACTGAATTTAAGATGATATCATAAAGTTGTTTAACATCATGATTTTTTATTCATATACCCTCAAATGTATACTGTGAAACTTACCAGTTTTACATGTCCTCGTGAACTATGTGAAAAACTGGGGCATTTACTGATGATTTATCGCAATTTACCATCCAGTTGGTGTATCACAGTCTACTAATGAGCATCAGAGCAACATTCACTTCAAATACTAAAATACCAACTATTCTCCAGCAAATTCTCTATTAACAATCAAAAATGTCTTCCTCTAGTGTTCACAAATCACTTAATAACGGTACACAAATCCCCAGTGTGGGATTTGGGGTTTATTTAGTTGATGCTAAAGATGCCATTGATTCCGTTTACCTTGCTCTTGATGCTGGATATCGTCATATTGACACCGCTGAAGGTTACAAAAATGAAGCTGAAGCTGCCAATGGAGTCAAGAAATGGCTTGAGGATAATCCGCAGTATCTGAGAAAAGACATTTACTTCACCACCAAAATTTCTTCATCGAGGATTTCTGCTTTAGAAACTGCCAAAAGTATCAAAGAAAGAGTCTCTATTATCAATCCTATCATTGATTATATTGACTTAGTGTTACTTCATGCCCCTATGGGAGAGGCAAAGGATAGAATTGGCGCTTGGAAAGCTTTGGAAGATTATATCAAGAAAAATCCAAACAATGTTAAATCATTGGGGGTTTCTAATTATGGAGTCAAACATCTTCAAGAAATCTTTGATAATGGAGTTATTAAACCAGTACTTAATCAAATTGAAATCAATCCATGGTTGACTAGAAAAGAATTGCTGGATTTCTGTAGAGAAAGCGATATTGAGATCGAGGCTTATTCACCATTAGGTAGAGGTAAAAGAGTTAATGATCCAGAAATTAGTGCATTAGCTGAAAAATATGGCAAGACTAATGGTCAAATCTTGATCAAATGGTCTTTGCAATCAGGTTTTATCCCATTACCCAAATCCATTTCTCCATCAAGAATTAAGAGTAATTTTGATGTCTTTGATTGGGAATTATCAACAGAAGATTTGCAAAATCTAACCCACGATGATCAATATTGGGTCTCTAATCCAACTTGGGACCCTTCCAAAAATGATTAATCTATAAGAATTATTTATTAAATAGTCTTAATGATTTCAAGTTTTAAGAATATATCACTAAGTGAACAATATACTAAGAACTTATTAGCATTTTTATGTCCAAAGAAATTGTTTGTTTTTCCTAAAATTTTGTAAATGAGTTGATAAAGTGAAAACAGTTCAAAAATCAAATTTTTTTACAAAGATATCAATTCACATAACAGCAGCAGGAAATAATCATTTATACAAGATACTAAACAATTACAGTCCGCAAGTGAATTATCATTTATATTAGTATATTATAATAAACACTCAACTATAAAACTTTTCTGCTTCAATAATGGTGTTATTATTAGCTTTCATTTTATTCATAGTTTCAATGTATTCATCATATGGATCACTATCGAAGACAATTCCCCCACCTGCTTGTAAATAGGCAATCCCGTCTTTATAAACCATTGTTCTCAAGGCAATACAAGTATCCATACTTTTCCCATCATACCCCCAATGACCCACTGCTCCGGCGTAGACGCCTCTTCTTTCCTTTTCCAATTCGCCAATCAATTCCATGGCTTTAACTTTTGGAGCTCCACTGACTGTACCAGCAGGGAAAATTGATCTAAAGGCATCAAATCTGGTTTTATCGTTTCTTAATGTCCCACTAACTTCACTGACTAAATGCATAACGTGGGAAAATCTTTCAATTGTCAATAATCTATCAACATTGGTGGTTAATGGATCACAAATTCTATTAATATCATTTCTAGCCAAATCAACCAACATGATATGTTCGGCTCTATCCTTTAATGAAGATTTCAAAATTAAGGCTAATTCATCATCTTCTTCTTTTGTCTTACCACGTTTAATAGTTCCGGCAATGGGGTGAGTAATGATTTTATTTTGAACGTTTGCTTTGACTAATAACTCTGGGGAGGCTCCAATAATTTGAAAATCAAGATAATCAATATAAAACAAATAAGGTGAAGGGTTAACGGTTCTTAAATGACGATAAATATTAAAAGGATGTAAATTAGTTGGTCTAGAAATTCTTTGAGATGGAACGGCTTGGATGATATCACCTTTTAAAATGTGTTTCTTAAGTGTCTTGACATGATTTTCATAACCTTCTTGACCAATATTTGAAGTAAAACTTTCTGTACCCTGGACGATTTTCTCTTGAATGGGGTAAATTTCTGGATCTTCAATTAATATTTTTTTAATTAATTCAATTTCCAGGGACAAGTTCTTGTATTTGGCAATAATCTCATCTTTTGTATCATTCTTTTCAATTTCCAAATTATTGATAATTTGAATTCTTTGATAAACATTATCGAAGGCAATTATGGTATTATACAACATCAAATAACTTTCCGGTAATTTCAAAACATCTTTTAATTGTTTTTTAGTCTTTGGTTCAAAATATTTGATACAATCATAGGAAATATATCCAATTGCTCCTCCACTTAATGGAGGAATACCAGGTAATGGGAATTGTTTATAATTGTTTAAGTTTTTTTCCAATAATTTCAATGGATCAACTTCAATGCCAATTTGTTCATTTTCATTTAATGACTGATTATTAAAATCATTATCATTATTTTGTTCATTGCTGAAAGTTTTCAAAGATTTGATTGGATTGACTCCAATAAATGAGAATCTTTCAATTTGGTCCCCGTTTTTAGCACTTTCAAATAAGAAACTGGGGTTGGATTTGCCTTTATTAAGGGAATTTTTGGGGTTGGAAAGTTTTAAGTAGGCAATATGAGGAGTTAATGAATCATTTAAAACGTAATTATAAATCGGAAATAAATTATAAGTTTCTTGAGAACTTTCTATGATTTCAAGAAGATCCGGTAAATTTGGTTGTATTTCAATCCCCATTTGACTTATTATTAGTGGTTGATTGATTAGTTAAAGAGTTCAGTAGCTAAAGAGTCATTTTTCAAAAAAAATTTTAGAAAATCCAAAAGTCATTGAAAACTGCCTAAAGCGGACTAAAATCAAAAAATAATTTGTGTGTGTTATGTAATTGCTGACTCAGCCGAGTTTATATGACTTCAGAGAACTTCTGTAAACAAGTTGATAAAAGAACTTCAAAAAGGTTAATTCAAGATTATGTCAAACTTGAAGATCAATTTTTGAACCTCAGCTACTTTTTTTGTGATAGTCAGGAATTTCGGCAGTCAAAAAGTTGACACTGATTATGTTCACAAATTTAAGTATTTTGACAATGGCTTCTATTGTGAATCCAAATTCCAAGTAATCATTTAGAACAGAAATTTTTTTTAATCAAAAATAAGTAGTTGAGTCACTTTAGTTAACAATCCTTAAAGAGATTACATAATATGTAGACGTTAGATATATTTTGAAAATAGTTAATCAAATTGGTAAAAATGAATTCACTGTTTGAAAAACATGATTTGTATGAGCTTGCAAAATTATGAAAGCTTTATTGGGTTATATAAATCAGTTGATAGGTTTTTTGTTTGCTTTATTGGTAATTTTCATAACACTTATTGTCAATTCATGTAAACTAGATACTTTTTTTTTACCACGACTGTTATTTTAAACTCTTTATAAAATCATCTATTAATAATCAATGAAAACTATTAAATCGAATCAATAAATTAATATTTTGAGATAAATGATATAAAAACAACCCAACCCAACCCAAACTTTTGTCAGACCACGTGATTTATAAGTGGTGCCAAATGTGTGGGTCATTGCTCTGTAAAAATTTTTTTTTTTTTTTCAAATACTTTTGTTAGATAGTTCAAGTAAAATACTTATAGACAAAGATCAAATTACAATGTCAAATGACTCAAACATTCCTCACGTGGAAGCATTGGTTCTTGATGCTCATCCGTTAATCACCGAAACTTTCAATGTTATTTCCAAATATGCTCAAACATTTTATACCACTCCAACCGTTTTCAAAGAAATCAAAGATGAAAATGCCAGAAAAAATTTGGAAATTTGGAAAGATAAATTAATTCTTAAACAAGCCAGATCGGAAACTGTGCAAAGAGTAATCAAGTTTGCTAAATTGACGGGGGATTATGGGGTTTTAAGTATACAAGATATTCATATCATTGCCCTAGCATTAGAGTTAGAAATTGAAAAAAATGGAATGAAAAATATAAAAAACTTTCCAGGAGAGAGAAAAGTCAAGAAGGAAGAAGTCAAAGAAGTGAAGGAAGAAAAAGATGATTGGAATAAAGTTGAGAAGAAGAAACATCGTAGAAGAGGGGGTAAAAAGCAAAGAGAAAAAAGAGAAGCTTCTAATGGTATTGTGAAAGAAGTTGAAAAATTGAGTATCAATGAGGAATCAGAGAATAAACAGATTAAACAGGTCAAAGAAGATACAGAAGAATCAAAAGAGAACGTTGAAGAAGTTGAAGAAGTCAAAGAAGTCGAGGAAACTAAACAAGCTAAAGAAACTAATAAAGATACCGAAACTGAAAATATAGAAGCCAATGAAATTAAAGAAGTTGGAGATACTGAAGAAATCACTGAAACAACTGAATTCCCGAACATATTACAAGAAGTCAACCATGAATACAACCCCGAAGACTTTGAAGGAGAAGAATCAGATGATGGCGAATGGATTACCTCCGAGAACCTAGTTGAAATCATCAAAAAAGACTCTGGGGAAAAAATCGAAGACATCAAAACTTTCAAACCCATCAAGGTTGCGCTTTCGTCTCAAGATTTTGCGGTTCAGAATGTTTCCATTCAAATGGGCATCAAATTAATGAATATTTCCACCGGTTTGCAAATCAAACAAATCAGAAACTATATGATGCGTTGCCATGCTTGTTTTAAATTACAATCATTGAATGAATCAAAAGATTTTTGTAATAGTTGTGGCGGTAATACATTGTTACGTTGTCCCATTATAATAAACTCCAAAACTGGAGAAATCAAACCATTATTAAAGAAAAACTTTGAGTGGCATAACAGAGGTAATAAATACAGTTTACCCAGTCCATTATCCAAAAACACCAAGAAGAAGTTAGGTAAAGCCGGATTCCAACATAACAAAAATAGTAAAAATTATGATATCCATAACAACAAACCGATCCTTAGAGCCGATCAGGATGAGTACTTCAAAGCCTTAAAGAATGAAAATTGGGTCAATAAACAAAATGAAAAATTCTTGGAGAATTGGATTGGCGGGGGGAGTGCGGACAATTTCTATTCACCTTTTGCTAATGGTGATTCAAGTAATAGATTTAATAGTTCAAATGTTAAGGTTAATAAGGGGAGGTTTGTTAATGCTTCAAGAAGAAAATAGTGTTTGTTATTGCTTCAAAAAAATAAATGTTTCTTTGGTAGTTTTGTACTTGTAATTAAAATTTATTCGGCAAATTTGACTGAGTTATTCATTATCGTTTGTTGATATTGAAAAGTTGAATTATAAATTTTTTTTCTTCTTAATAAAGTTGAACTATAATAGTGTGTCCTTGATAATTTTGAAACTATGGTACATTATTAACTAAAACTTACAACCTTACGAGTTACAATGTAAATTACAGTAGTCGATAAACCAATAAACCATGTTAACTGAATGAATAAAATACAAACGATAAAACCATTCGACCCAGTCTGATGCAAATTCTGAAAAGTTATTTTTAAAACTAAAAAGTGTCAAGTGATCTAATTCTCCCAATCATTATGATAGACACTTGCTACATAATCATGCCAAACCACTTGCTCATCTGAGAAAGTAATCAACTTGCCCTGATACTCCGGCAAGGTTCCCGACCCAATGGATGAATAAGCACACCAAAAGTACCCCCCGCAGTAGTTTGAAGACTCCCAGCTGTTTTCTGGCTCGTTGATCATATTCGTGGCCTTGACCCCTCCGTCTGGGGGGATAATTGCATGGGTCAACTTTACGGGACTCTTGTACATGTTGATGAAACTTTCTTTGGTTTGGTAGTATCCATTCGTGGCAAAATCTTTCTCATAAACGTTTCTATTCTTGCAAACTTTTATCCCCGAATTGATCCAGACTAGTTTATTATCATCGGAGGAAATATGACTTGGGTGAGTTGAGCAGATTCTTTGTGATCTAATGTCTGTATTCTTCTTTAATTCCCCCACTGAAGCAACATGGTAATCATTAAATTCATAATTCTCATTACCCACCACTGATTGAGCAAGCCAGAACAACTCTTTATCACCCCAGACCCTTTCCTTGACCGGTGTGAGTAAATACAATTGGATCATCATGGGGAGTCCTAGCCAGTAACTTGATCTCTTTTGGGCCACGATCCCACTTTCCATCAAGTGTTTGAATTTTTGAAAAAACCGATTACTCAACGTCTTGTTTGTGACCGGCTGTAATTCGAATAGCGTTTCATCGAGTTTATTGGGCATCATTTTGAGGAAAAATTCAACATCATGAGGAGCAAGTTTCTCAGGAATTGATCTGTCTTTATAAAAAATTGAATTACTTTTCAAATACTGGGTTGTGTTAAAAAAATAATTAGGGGAAACAAATGGAACGGTATCGGTGTCCATTAATAACACTTCGTCAAAACTGGTTAGTAAGTAACCTAATAATTTGTTCATATAACTTTTGAAATATTTTGTGAAGTTTTCATCAATACAGTTTTCCACATTAACAAACCAAACTTCTTGTTTAGGAAAAGAATCTTCAAGATCTAAGTAGTTTAATTCTTTTAGCTTGTTATGTAAATCTTGTGGGTAATAAATTTTATCAGTTCTAGCAATTTTGATGATTTTAAGTTGGTTTTCAATTGATAAATCTCCTGTATGCATAATTTGAATAGGTAACTGATTTCCCACGTTTCTTAATCCTTTGATTAAATTAACTGTATCATCTATAAACTGATTTGCTGAGGAGATGATAATTCCTTTACTGTTGATATGATTATAATAATAATTGAAAAATGATTGATTATTACCAATTCTGTAATTTTTCATACTTTTTTTGAATAAGTTTGTATTAATTTGCTCGAATTCCAAATCCTCATCCTTGATATTAGTGAAATCGGGTAATTGATTAGTCTTATACCCTGTCCATCTGGTGAAAACTGGCAAATTTCTGGAAATCCAGGGGAAGATCTTATCTTCTAATTTTGCATTGGGATTTTTTTCACTGAATTCATGATACAATGAGTTGTCATCGGTCAAGAAACATTTTTCAAAAATCGTGGTGTCTTTGATCGATTGGATCATTTTGTTTTCATAATCATTGAATTTTTTATACTCATTCAAATACTTCAACTCCAAACTTAATTTGAAATTCTCATCTATCTTAAAATCTGGATCATTCTTTTTGGATAACTCAACTTGTTTATTGATGTAATTTTCTTTATCCTCAAACAACTGTTTGAGCCAGTCTTTGAACTCATCATTGAAGATTTCAAATTGATAATCCTTATTATTTTTCAAAATCGTTTCAAAATACTTAATGCATTTTGTGTTTAAATTTTCTTCCATAATTGAATCATCTTTCAATAACTCCAAGGAATGCTTATTGATTTCGGGATCAACTATGGGGATCAAAATTGGCTTTAATGGACTCTCTTTGCTGAAGTATGTCTTGGTCACTTGTTTAACATTAACGTTTTCATGCAAGTTTAATAATTGGAAGAAAATCAAACATGTCAAAATAAGAATCGTGATGAATTTTTTTGAGAACATTTTGATGATTGAAGTTATCGCTTTTATTGAATTGATATTTGTTCAGTTTATATATTTTATTGTAACATTCCGTTACCGTGAATTAGGAACTTGAACGCCCTGGATATTGTCATCCCAAAAATACCCCATAAGGAAATTTATGACGTTAATAATATTTGACATTATATTAATACTTGCTTACTTTGAAAATGTATTATTTTGGAAATTGGTGAACCCATATCAAGTATCAATCAAGTAAACAACAGAGTTGGTAATTATCTCTCAACTACAAGTTTTCAAATTCTATAAATATCAACTATACCCCGAGTGTAATTATATGGCTGTCATAATTTCAGGAATGTGCCGTGCTTACAAAGACTGAAGCAGTGACTTAGTAATTACAATTCGAAAAATATTCAACAACCCCAAACAGTTTTATTTATAATATTTTTTACAGCCAACAGTACAAGTCTTGCAGTAACTTTTCTTGAATGTAATATTTATTCATGATTATCAATTTTTTCATCTTTTAAAATTTCATCTGCAGTTCCTTAAAATGTATGTGTTCTTGAGATATTGACACCTCGTTGTTATATAAAGTCTGATGATTGATAAAACATAGTAAAAGTAATAAATTAACACAGATTAATTTAATTTCATGAATATTTTATCAATAATCTCATAAACACTAAAATTTTTATTACTTGACATTATTCGTTATTTTTGTGAGATATTGGTATTCTTAATTAGTTATGAAAAAAATTACTTTACGTTCTCAGGTTAAGGAAACACCTGAAAATTTTGACACAATTTATTTCCTGCGTCTTTCCTTCTTTAAGCCACCCTTCTTTATAATTTAATCATTAACTCTACAATTCAACAACCAAAAGTGTCGACTGATCAAGAAATTGACACAATGGATTTTTCAAATTTAATCAAAACAAGTAAATCAAAACAACATCCAAATATTGATGGCATGTTAAAATTTGAACCACCTAAAATTACAGAACATACTGTTGTTTTGAAACCAAACAGTCAAACCAAACCAATTAGATTATTAGATAGTGGAGAAGTTTTAAAAAAATCGTTTGAGGATTGTATTTTGTTATTACTTAATTTTCCAAAAATGTTTTCAGAACTTTATCCCACAATTGATTTATCACTGTATAGATCCAGAATTTGTATGAGAAATTGGATCATTTTGAATGAAATCAAATTGAAATTAGAGTACTCATTATTTGATCCATCAGTTGTTGTTAAAAATGAAGAAAAGTATATCATTGATGATAATGAAGATTGCTCAATTTGTTTTTATCCATTTGAGAAAAAAGTAACGGTTTTATCTTGTGGTCATCATTTCCACGAAGACTGTATTAAGAAATGGGTTTTTAGAAAAATGCAGCATAAGCTTTTTGATAAATTGAAGGATCTTATTAAAAAAAACAAGTTCAAAATTTCTTGTCCCATTTGTAAAAGAAATTTATTCGAAGAAATTTATTCAATTTATAAAAAAACCATTATAAGTTTAGCTAACAATAAGAATTTGAAAATAGAACAAGTTGAGAGATCTCAATCAAAGGAGGACTTGCTAAGTATTAAAAGAACACTAATGTTGAAAAGAATCTTATCAAATAATTTTCATTATACTCGCTGGCAGTTCAAATCAAATTTTGATTGTTTGATTTTGGACTACTTCAATTACGATCTCCTTGGGAAGTCTAACTCCAATATTGATTAAAGTAAAGATACTAATAGAGATACTATTAGAGATGTGGCTAGAACTTCTATTAGAGATATTGCTCGAGACGTGGCTAGACAAGGAGAAGCAATTGGAAAAACTATCAAAGATGTGTTTAAAGAAAGAGATGCTATTTAAGGTACAGTTAGAGGTGTTTTACAGAGCACATAAAAACAATTAGTGACAATAATAGTCTGGCTGATTTTGACGTCGATTCTGATTGGAGCATTATTTCTAGTTTTGACTAATAATCAACCAATGATAGTTTCATAATAAACAAAAACTGTTTTATCTATTTAAATTACACAAATGTAAGCTTCAAACTGTTTGGAAATTTAGAAATTTTCAAGAACAGTAATGTGCTAAGTAATCTCAACAAAACGTAGTATCTTGAAGGTGCACCTGTTGATAATAAAATTTTCCTCACTACTATATTGTCCATTAGTTTAGAAATTACAGGATTTGGGTTAAAGCTGTTATCGCAACTACAAAAGGGTTATACACCTTAGGCTTAATGAAATGATTTATAAAATTTTGAAAAATCGTTGAAATTCCCCACCAATCTCTTTTCTCGTTATCGTTCTCAATGCATTAGTTAAGTATTAGTTAATTTTTAATGATGATAATTGTCACAGACTATCAAGAAAATGAAAGTTCATTAGCGATATCATTTCAATTATAGGTCTTTACACGATCTTATTTAAATCATGATCTTTGCTAATATGATATTTACTATCATAGCCCCAAGAATTCTATTGGCTAGAAAATTTGTATTTTATCATAATAGCAACAGTTGCCAGGAGGCAGGCATTTGAGCAGTAGAATAAGGAATCACCCATGCAAAACCTTTTTTACAATCTTGATGGTTTATAGTGACTACCTTCCAATAACGATAGAGAGCTTCGAACTAGAACCTTTGACGGTACTAACGACATTGCAAAGAAATTATTGGATTCAATGATATAGTTCTACTGTAACTTAAATATAACTTTTATCAATGCAATATGAATTCTAGCCTTAAACTATACAATGACAAACCTACCTTCTTGGTTCCAAAAGCAATTCTCCCAATGGAATTTGACTATGGCCTCTACCAGTGACAAAAACACTTTTACCCCTCACAATGGTTTCCACCACTTTACCAATGACTTCAAACCCGTTATAAGCAGTTAGTTTGTTTTTAAAATAAAGTTCTTCATTAGCTAATTTCCATTTAATTTTGTTGTCGAAAATTGCAAAATCCGCATCGTAACCTTCTCTTATGAACCCTTTTTTATGGTCGAGACCAACTTGTTTTGCGGTGTTTTCACAGGTCCATTTGACAATATCAATAATATTGAATTTGAAATCTTTCGATAATTTCAAAATCTCAGTGTATAAGATAGGTAACCCCAAGCCAACTGAGGAGATCCCACCCCAAGCACTGAAGAAATCACCTTTGGATAAGTTTTTCAATTCCGGAACACAGGGTGAATGATCACTGACCACGGTAGTGATGATGTTATTTTCCAAAGCTTTCCAAAGTTCTTTACGATTGATTTCTGATCTAATAGGTGGACAACACTTGAAATGAGTGGCACTGTTGGGGATCTTTTCCGCGGATAATGATAAGTAATGATAACAAGTTTCCGCAGTGATTGGAAGATTATTTTCTTTGGCAAATTTGATAATTGGCACTGCTTCCATTGAGGCTAAATGAACAATATGAATAGGAACCGTTGGATTCTTCAAGGATTCATACAAGATATTGGTAATAGCAGTGGTTTCAAAAGTATCTGGTCTTGAAGCTAAAAATGCGGAGTAAAAAGTTGGATTAATATCAATTAACTCTTTATTGATTTCCGCTGCATGAAGAATTGGAGAATCGGGAGCTTCGTTAATATCAATGGGTCGAAGAATTGGGGACTGTTTGGCGAGAATTGAAGGCTGGCCAAATTTGGGGCCAACGGGGGAAAGTAATGGAGAACTAGCAAGGGCATCTTTTTGAGCTTTTGTTAATTCCCCCTCTTTATTACTTATTGAGGTTTTTGATGAAGAAACTGAGTTGACTGAATTACTGTTATTGGTGACACTAGATGATGTACTACTAACAAAACTTTCTGATTTACCCAAATCTAAATTATCAAATTCTAATTCATCCACTGGATTGTTAATCGGGATTTTTTCATAACTTTCTCCATTGACTTTATGAGAATGACCTTTTTTGACTAAATAGTCATTACAACATTCAGTTAATCCTTTGATATGAGGAATTGGTTCATTATTTTGCATTTCTGCGTGGAACATGATAACGGTTGAACGATCTTTAACAATTTCCAATGCTTTACCAATATACTTTCTATCAATTGCGGGGAACTCATCCACCCCAGAATCAATAAGAAACCCTTTGAACCCCCTGACCCCAGCATTCATCAATGGGATCAAATCTTGTAAATTATCAGGCACTAAACCACCCCAGAATCCCACATCAACCCAAGTTTGCCCTTTTGCAGCTTTTAATTTTGTGTAAAAATTTTCCAAAGTCGTGGTTGGGGGAATGGCGTTCAATGGCATATCAATCACGGTGGTGACTCCTCCAAAAGCAGCGGCTTGGGTGCCCGTGGCGAAACCTTCCCATTCAGTTCTTCCTGGTTCGTTCAAATGAACATGAGCATCAACTAAACCGGGCATAATAATGTATGGTGAGACATTTTTGTAATTATATGGAAGAACGTTATAACGAACCAATTCAGAATCTTCTTTAGGTAATACTTTATGAAGGATTTTGAGAATTTTCCCATTTTCAACAGAGTAAATAATAGTGGCCGGGGTTATTTTGTGGTCAATAACCACTTTTGTCGAGGCAATTGCTTTGGACATAGATAAGAGATCGAGCAGGAGGATCTTGTATTTTTTACCTTGTTTACCTTTTTATTACCTGGTGATCTGAGAGAGTCAAAGCTTGGGTAGAGATCAAGAAGAAGTGATCTGAGAAAATTAAAACAAATTTAAAATGATTCATTCAAATTTAATTTTAGATAAATTGAAAAGACGTGAAAATTGCGATAAGCAGCTTAAGAGATCCGGGAATCCGATTGAATACACTCACGCACAAATTTCTCAACATGAAAGCTATTTATTTATCAAACTACTGAAAATTTGTTAAAAATTCATAACAATACAAGGATTATTATAAGAAACTACAAACCTAAATTATAACATTCTTATAAACTCATTAGGAAAAAAAAAAAAAAAACCCTTCTTCACTACCAGTTGAACTTGCCGATTTAGCCCCTCGCGCATGGCAAATTTTACAACAATAGTTAGTACATAAAAAACTATTATTTATAACATATAATATAAAGCACTACATCCAAAACATTTGGGATTATCAGTCATATTAGTAACAAAGAGTATCACAAAAGACACAAGAAAAGCACCCTAAGAAGCTAAAAGTCATCAGTAATTTAGTGAAAAATATATTCCTAGACAATACTAGTACTGGAGCAACAAATTGAGTCTTATTAAACTTGGTATGTTTCTTCATCAAGTTATAAAAGTGGATGATCTTACTATTTTGAAACAATCACTTGTTTTTCACCACTTTTAATGGCTTCTTGATACTTTTTTAAAATTTCTTCATCAGTTTCTTCATCCCAATCAATTATAACTTTATTAGATACATTTTCAACTAGTTTCCCATTATTGAACAATTGAACAATTTTTTCAACTGCCTTGGACCAATTTTCAAGACTTGTCTTTGCGACCCAATATCCTTTGATTTGTATTCCTTTGAAAATTAGTAATGGGGCTGGTAAAATTAATGGATCCTTGGACATTTTGCCAAATGTAACCATGATGCCATTTTCTGATAACTTTTTAGTGATGTTATTACCTGATTGTCCACCAACAGAGTTTATTGCTAACTTAATTCCATTCTCTTTATTGACTAACTTTTTGATTGATTCTTTAGTCTCTACTGTAGTATTTTCCTCTTCAGTTAATACTAAATCAGCTCCTAGTTCAATTAATTCTTTTTTCAAATCTTTAACGTTTTCTCGATCACGAACAACATTAATTGAATGAATTCCGAAAAGTTTGGCAAATTGAATAACATATCTTCCAACTGCACTATTACTTGCATTTTGAATTAACCAATCCCCTTTTTCTAAATCAGCAATGGTGGTAACCAATTCATAAGCAGTCACCACATTAATTGCAATTCCTGATGCGGCAGTTTTGGTTAATTGATTTCCAACTTTATTAATTTTATAAAACTGATCTTCATTGGCTTTACCAAAATTTCTCCAAGTACCAAAGGGGGGTTTTATAGAAATTACCCAATCACCTTTGTTCAATTTCTTGACTTTTGATCCAATTTCTACCACTTCCATCAAACTTTCCATTCCTGCAATTGCTTGGGGAGTCTTAGATTGATAATCATTGGTTAAAAAAGGTTCTTTAATGGGATAAACTCCCTGGATTTGATTAAGATCTGATGGATTAATGGGATGAGCCAATAATTTCACCAAAACTTCAGAATCTTCAAGTGGGGGGATATCATAATGGATTATTGATAATTGCGAATTGGGATCTCCATAGACTGGATAAGCCAAAGCAGTTGATTTAACCATTTTTAACAATAGTTATTCGATTGGTAAGTAAATGAAGAGAAGAATAAGTATTAATGAATTTGCTTAGAACTAATTACTTTGTTTACGGGGCAAATGCGGGGAAGAAAGAGTGTTTTTTTTTATTTTTCTGTTCATTAAATTTGTTTAGTTTTAGATTTTTGATTTTGTCTTTTTACGAAAAGTTTTGATTAAAATTTTAAAAACATTGAAAAACTCAATTTAATAGAGAAAGTAAGACTTTAATATGATGAAAAATGACTAATTAAGCTTAAAAAGTGATAACAAGTTTGATGTTTTCGAAGACTATAATCAAATAACTAAACTTGAAAAGGACGATCGTTATATGATTCATTATATTTGAATATTATTTATCAAAGTTGTATTTAAAAGATAATTTTATGAAGTTGGTATCAATGTGCGGATTCCAGGAGACCTGCGTGGCCCACCAATGTGGAAAGTGCGGATTTTTTGGATTTAGTATAGAGATTTTTGATTCTTTGACCTTTAAAAATGATTAATTACTAATGGCTATCAATTCTCCAGAACGTTTTTATAGATTGAAACAAAAAGACCAATTATTAATTAGGAAGCGATCAACTTTTTACTATATTAAAATAATTAATAGAAAATTTGATGGTATTTATTCTTCAATAAAAGAAAACATAACTAATAAACAATGTTTCATACTTGATTTTGTAGCTTACAATTCTTATGGTATAAAGATCAAAACTTGTTAACCAAAAACAAATTTTAAGCAAAGTAAAATAAAGAAGATATTTTTTTTAAATTTTGAGAATTCTTTAATAATTATGAAATTTCTATATCTTGACACCTCCCAGTAAGAGTTAAATCTCTTTACAAATCTCAAAAAAAAAAGAATTTACAGATTTATAGTAAATTTCAAGACTTTCATAATAACATGAACAATTAACTAGGATTTAAAAGATATGTAAAAATCAATTTAAAACGATCATAATAAATGACCTATTGATTAGATATGATGATTCTACTTTCAGCATCTGTTGATAATGAATTCAAACCTGGATTGATTTCTTACCAAAGAATTGTAATATAAATGAATAAACATTGATTTCAAATAGTTTCCTGTTGGCCAAAAGTATTAAACCAGAAACTTTTGAAGTAAATCACGCCCTCCACTAAAGTGTTCAGGATTAAAACCAAGATGATGAGTTTGTACAATTGGACTTTTTGTTCAAAACTTTTCTCATAAATCTATAAACACTCAACCATCAAATAATCCAACTTTGAAAAAGCAAGGTTTGAGTGTGTCATGGTCGCTTCCAAATTTCATGCTAGTAGGGACTGGTGGGATTCTAGTGGGAAATTCTTTCAATTTGAATAGGAAATACTAAGTCACTCAAAAATGATAATGTAAAATCCGAGTCATGATCTTGGTTTGAAAGTCTTATAATAACTTAACAATTTGGGGATCCTACTTAGCCAAAAAATTGATCAATTAATATCTAATTACCAATGGTTTGAATTAATAGGTGCGTTACTTTGTTACTGAATTTGTTGGTGTACGGATGAGTAACTTCAAATATTGAGAATTTGAGAATTGGTTAAAACCCAGAAAATTCTACTATAACATTTTAGAACCCTTCATTTCGAATTGCTTGTGGAATTGGAAATATTTATATCAAGATGTTGTATAATGTAAGTTTACTTTGGGGTAAATATTGAGACTGTTTTACCATACATTTTTCAAGTGACAAGTGCTGAGTTGAATTATTGAAGAAACAATCACTGATGTTTGTTATCGATTGATAGTGAAGGTGAAAGGGAGAACATATTTAGAAAATAACTCACTATCATATGACAACAATCAAATAAATCTCAATTCAATTTTATCATGTGTAGTTGATTGAAATCCATAAATCAAAATGGAGCATAAAAACATTGGCTAGTGTTAACAATTTAACGATTAATTTTTATTGTTGCTATTAAAAAGGAAGATTATATAAGAATAATAAGGTATTAAAAAAATTGAAAAGAAAAACAAAAGAGCAAGATATCAAATAAATAGCAAGATTGACAAAGAATAAAAAATATTTAAAAAAACTATTGACATAAAGTAAAAAAAGGACAAAACTGGTTTGTTAATGTACCATAATGATTGAACTAAAAGATTGGACTATTAGTAGGTAGACTGTCTTGTTAAAAATTCGTAAGTAATTTCATAAGTAAATAACTTCATAAAATAACACAATTTTTCTTCTTTTTGTTTTTACCAAGATTAGCCATAGATTTTTTTTTAGTACTTAAAGAAGGTCTATTATTATTATTATTTAGACTATTATTAAGATTATTATTAATATTCTCATTGTTGGATATTGAATCATTATTAACAGGATTTGGAGAACTCATTGCTTCTTTAATCATGATTTGTCTAATGACGTCAGTAAATGCTTCTTCCACATTGGTTTTAACTCTAGCACTGGTTTCGTAGAAGGGAACTTTACCCCATTTTTGTGAAACATTGATTCCGTCTTCTGGAGTTAAGACTCTTTCATTATTCAAATCACATTTGTTACCAATCAAGACCATGGGGACGTTTGCACTATCTTTGATTCTTAAGACTTGTTCTCTAAGAGTTAATAATTCTTTCAAAGAATTTTCATCCGTAACTGAATAAACTAATAAAAATCCTCTTCCAGATTTGATGTATAATTCTCTCATTGCTGTGAATTGAGCCACTCCAGCAGTATCGAGGATCTCTAATTCCACGGATTTACCATCAACTTCAACCTGTTTTCTATATGAATCTTCGATGGTGGGATCATAACTTTCAAAATAAACTCCTTGAACAAATTGCACCGTGATAGAAGATTTCCCAACCCCACCGGCTCCTAAAACGACTAATTTATAATCTGACTGTTAGTATTATATTGTTTAATTAACTGTATATATACTTACCTCTCATGGTGTGTTATGGTAGATAAAGATAAGCAGGGAATTTTTGGGATAAATAAAAGATTGACGTGTAAACAAAAAAAGAAAAAAACAGGCAAGTTTCTTTTTGTGTGTTGGGATTGTAATGGAAAGAGTAAACAATCAACAAGCGACAAGGTCTAGTACGAATGTTGGATTATTAAAAGAGTAGGTAAATTAGAAAGAAAGAAAGAAAAACAAAAAGAAATTGTCGTTTGAATAAATTGAATCCTGTGAAGATCCAAAGGAATTTGAACTTTGTAAATTTTGATTCCTTCAATTTTCACTCAATTTTTCAATTGCTCACGGGACTTTTTAATAATTTAGCTTACAATTCTTTTAGTGATTTAATAGTTAAAATTTAACTAATTTAACAAGCGAAACCCGTTTATTAATACAAAACAGGGTATTCAATCTTCACCAATAATTACCATTTCAATTCGTCTATTCATTCCCTTGTAAATCATTAATAATAAAATAAAAACTCACTAAAAAGGCCCCTGATCCGGCCGGGCAACCTTTTTTACTTTTTTTTTCAAAAGACGCGTTTTTTTCATTTTAAATCGCGATTTAATTTTATATTTTAAAAACATCTTTTAATTAAAAACAACAAAAATAAACAAAAAACAAATTGTGAGAAAATAATAAAAAATAGTATACAATACAATAATATAAGTAAAAAATTATTTGGCTCCCGTCATCAATTTCTTCTTCAATGACAAAACATTTTCTTTTAATTCATCTCTTTCTTCTTTTATAATAAACAATTCTGCTTCTAAATCTTTAATTTTGAAATCATAATGCGCGTTCTTTAAATCATTTTCTTCATTATCATTGGCTAAGTTCCCATGTTTGGTTTTCAAATTATCAACTTCAAATCTCAATTGATTATTCAATTCTTTCTGTTTATTTAATTCCTTTTGAGAAATTTCTAAGGCTTTGCCAGTGTTTTTGACACTGTTGATGGCATTACGATAATTTTCTTCAAGATTATCGAATTCTTTAAACTTGTTCAATTTTTCTTCACTTTCTTTTAATTCTTTGCTTAACGAGTTGATGGTTTCTTGTAATGACAGATTTTTCAATTCTTGATCTTTATTAATACTAATCAATTCATTGATTTGATATTGTAATTGATTAAATGCTTTTGAATTACTAACATTGGAAATATTCGACAAGATCGATCTATTGGTTAAATCTCCTGATTCTTCATTGATAAATGATTCATCATTATCACTAATTAATGATCTATCCAAATCATTACTAATATCCTTTTTAATTTTCCAAATAGAAATCAATTTTGTCAAATCAGTAGAAATATTATTGATTTTTTCATTAGTGTTGGATTTATTGACTTTTCTTTGATTTTTCAAATTCGTTAACTCTTTTTTCAACAAATCATTCTCCGTTTGTAAATTGGTTAAATCATCCATTAACTCATCGAATTTTTTGTTATTTTCTTCAAATTCCATTATTTCATTTCTTTGATGAATAATAACATTGTTCAACTCTTCTAATTCAATCATGGAGTTATTCATAATTGGTTCAAATTCAAGGAATTTTTGATTCAAGGTTTCATTGTTGGCTTTCAATTTGATGATTTCACTTTGAAGTTCAATATTTTCTAACTTAATTGAATTATTAAATTTATGATTATTTTCAAACCCATTGTTTTCTTGAATTGGTGAACTCAGGCCAATAATTTCTTTATGTAAATCTTGGGAATTTCTTAAATTATCAATGATTTTTTCTTTTTCTAATAACTGTAATCTTAAATTTTCAACTTCATCATCGTTTTTATAATCATTGATTTGTGGAGTAACAACTGAAGCTGCGGCTGCGTTAGTGGCCGCTTGTTTAAATTGTTCTTTTTCCTCTTCACTTTTTTTCAATTCTTCTTGTAATTTTTCCAATGAATATTTTAATTGATTGATTTCTTCATCATGGCTTTTTGTCATATCATTTAATTCAACTTGCTTTTTGGAATGGAAATCATTAATCAAAAATTCATGATTATCATGAAGTTCTTGGATTTTTAAATCCCGGTTTTGAATCTCATTATTGTGATTTGATTCTTTTTCAGTAATTGAGGTCTTATGATCATTTAATAAGTTGTTTAATCTCGAGACATCCATTTCTAAAATATGGTTATTTTGTTCTAATTCATTTATGTGATCACTGGCAATTCTTGCTTGGTTATTCATTTCTAATTTTAAGTCTCCGAGTTCATTTTCTAAATCTTCAATTAATTTTGTAAATTTCAACTTTTCTAATTCTGATTTATTATCAAAATTTTCTGGTTTATTATGATAAATTTCTGATTTATTACTATAACTTTCAGATTTATTATTATAAGTTTCTGGTTTAACATTGTAAGTTTCTGATTTATTATAACTTTCTGATTTATTATTATTATAATTTTCCGATTCCAATTTATTGTCAAAATCTTCTTCATTATGATTTCTTGGTTGACTAAAAAATTCAAGTTCTTTATCAATATTATTTGGGCCACTACTTGGTAAACTAGAAATTGCATTAACGTACAAATCTGCCGTTGTTGGACTGAGACCATCCTGAGGAGAAGTTAATGGCAAAACATTTTTTTCTTCTCTTTTTGGGGATCTTAATGGAATCGTTTCGGTTCTCACTGGTTTTTCGTAATCTTCTTGAACTGGAGTAGTGGGCATCTCTCTTTGATGATCTTCATTAATATTTTGTTCAGTTGCTGTTGGTATATCTAATTTTTTTAGTTTTTCATTCTTGGTCATTTTATCAAGTAAATCGGTTGATGAATTAACATAAGAATCAAGTAAATCTGAATCTCTGACTGATTTATTATTACTCAATGTTGTGTTAGAACCAGCGATTGCTGCCCCGGCACCTACTAAAGCAGTAGGGATTCCAGTATTTTGAATTTTACTTTCCAATCTACTATTATTAACTTCTCTGGAAATACTTTGAGGTGATCCATTAGTTGTGGTTGGAGGAGTACTAAATGCTTCAAGTGAAGAAGTTGAATCTTTTTGAGGAATTCCATTGGGAGTTATAATATCTCTACTTGAAGAAAACCCTCCATTAAGTTCATTTTCATCTTTGATATTCTGAATCCCATTACCTTTATGAGTTAATTGAGGAATGGTATCTGATGAAGGAATTGGTTGAGAATCAAAAATCCCAACATTATTTGAATTAACCGGAGCGGAACCAGGAATAAATTGTTGTTGTGGTTGTTGATTTGGTGGTTGAATGACCGGTGAATAACTATTATTATTATTAACAATTGGTTTGTAAATCATTGAGGGCAAAGCATCATCCCAAAGATCATAATTTTTAAATTTAACTGACCATTCATTATAAAGATCCACATCGAAAAGGAAAACCATTGTACCAAAATTTTCATCTTTAGTAGATTTTTCAAAACTACCAACTTTTGGAGTACAATAATCTAATTGATCCCCTCCCATAATAAGTAATTTATTTTTACTACTACTAACAACGGTTGAAGATAAAGCATTAGCTGAAATTTTTGTAGGATTAACTTGGATATTATTAAATTTTTTGGAGTCATCTAATTCATTATTAATCAAATTATTTTGACTTTTTCTAGAATAATTAAAAATTGCCGTTAAAGAATGACCACAACGAGGCCCAGGATTAAATAAAAATGATTCAACTTTTGTCCAATGAAGATTATTCAAATTAATAATATAAAGATCATCCATGGTTTCATTTTTAGAATTTTTCCCACCATACACCATCATTAAATTCTTGATAACTGTTGTTGAATGTTCTTCAATTGGCGGTGGGATATCACCAGTACATTTCATCTTGGTAAACATATTATTATTTGGATCATAACAAAACAAATCATTGGATAAATTTTGAAGATTTGAACCTCCAAATATATATAATTTATAATTGTAAATAATCATTGAATGATTGGTTAACGGAGGCGGTAAATTTTCAAAATCATTTGGTTCATTGGCATAGTTAACTTTCTCCCAATGAGACGTTGGTTTTCTAAATGTTGATAAATCAAAAACCCACAAATCTTTAAAAATTTTCGAATCCAATTGACCCCCAAATAAATAAAGTTTGGATTGCATATTAGTTTTTGCTACTACTCCAATAGTATGACCATATCTACCACACGGTCTTTCACCTTGAGGATGAGGAATTGTCCATTTTAATGAATTGATGTTGAAAAGATATAAATCATTATCAAGTTCTCCTTGTTCATTTGTTTGTATTGTATCTCCCCCAAAGACAATAAATGCGTTACCACAAAGACAACTATTGTGACCAACTCTTGGAGCCGGAATTCCATCAAAATTTTCAATTGATTTGGCTTCATAAGTTGAAGAATTTAAAGCCCATAAATCTCCATAAACTGAACCTTCTCTTAAACCTCCCATAACAAATACATGACCTTGTTCAGAAATCACTGATGATGAAGTATGTCTATAACGAGGAAAAGGAGAAGCAGTTAATTTAATTCTAGTCCATGGAGTAAAATTTTGAATTGCATTAAACAACTGATTCTGAACTGTGGGATTACTAACATTTCTACTAACATTATTGGATAAAAATGGATTGCTTGAATTTGTACTACCATTTGGACTGGCTCTAAATTGACTTGGAGGTAAAGGTTTTTGTTGATAAGATTGTTGAGGAGGAAATTGTTGAATTGGAGATCCATTATTTAATGGTCTAGCACCTTGAGGTGGTGATCTTAACATCATATTATTATTATTGTTTGGTAAACCCCCATTAGTAGCTTCAATTGGGGATAAACTTTGACCAGCGGTAGGGATCAAAGGTAATTGACGTTGCATAGAATTTGGAGTTCCCATTTGAGATTGTGGTTGAAATTGTGGAGGAGGAGGAGCATTTTGATTATTAGTATTCATTTGAAGATTAGGACGATTTATAAATTCATTGGATTGTTTTCTATATTCATTGGATGGTTTATTTTGAATTGGAGAATTATTAATCGAAGAAGAATTAGTGGTATTTTGATCACTTGATTGATCACTTGAATTCACTGATTCTGAAGTCCCTGGAGATTTGGGGTCTTTTCTGGGAACAGAACTTTCACGTTTGGGTTCTGTCCCATTCTTCTTTCTACTTTTCCGTAATTTAAATGGGGCCATAATGATGATTATTTAAATAATTAATACAATTAAATTACACGAAATCAATTTTTAAAATTTTGAAAGTTGGAAATTTGCCCCTGATTAGCGGGTAACTATGTGTGTCCAAGACACGTGACATATTATAATGTCCCCGTGACCGCGCCGGTCCCTATTTTTTAGTTCTCAAAAATCCGTCACTTTTCCTTCCCGGACACGTAATTCAATAATCAAAACTTGGAAAAAAATCAAAAAAACTTCAACAAATGAGAAGATTCAATTTACAAATATTGTTCATATAGTATACTGACAACTTTCATCTTCAATTGATTCCACTTCATTCCAGTTCCGTATTCTGTTTGTTCTGATCGTTCATTTTTTTTTCGTCTTCCCGTTTATCTCGTTCATTTTGTTTCTTAATTAATTGATTTGTTTTATATATATTTTTCCACATTATTATCATTGTTATCATCAAAATTCAAAAAAAATGACCAATTCTCAACCGTCACAAACTCCATGGCAACCACTATCCATGTTGGCCCATGGTAGAGTTATCAAATCTTTCTTACCACAAAATCATTTGGATAAATTACCATCCTATTTTCAAAATTTATATCCAGGAGATGAAATTTATATCTTTGAAGTTAATGACAAATGGGCAAGAGGTTATATCTTAGTTCAACCATTACCAACAGATTTCATTGCTATTACTTCTAATTTGGAAAAATTACCTGATCAAAGAATTGCCGTGGTTATTTTCCCATTATCACACGTTAAAATTTTTGAAAAAATTCAAATTCCTGAAGAAAGTGGTGGTAATCTTTCAAATAAAGGATTCGTTGATTCCATTACTAATGTCAATAACCCAGATCCTACCACAATTTCCGATGTCACTGGCTATAATTTTGATGCTGCTCCTATTGTTAATCAAGCCTTAGTTGAAAATGTCACCGTTCCCAGTATTTTGGAAACAGAAGTCAAAGCTAGTGAAGCAAGAGAAGGAGAAAATATCAATTATCATATGAAACCTGCTTTACCTGCTTTAAGATTAGATTCTGGGGATTTGTTAGATGAGATTATCCCTGCCATTTCTTTATTAAGTTCTCATATTTATTCATTATATTCTGTTGGAGAATTTGCTTTGGCTTTAAAATTAGGTTCATTATATTATGACTTGGATGAAATTAGAGTCAAGTTGGCTTATAATTTATATACAAAGGCAGAAAGAGATGTTGCTAGAAAATCCGTGGCTTTATTATTAAGTAAAATTGCAAAATTACTATCATCCAAAGGATCTCAAAAAATGGAATCAAAAAATTCTGCCATTAAGTACGATACTGCTGGTTATGAAGCAATTTTGGCTAGAAATCCAGAAACGGGGGAACTATTTGATTATAGTTCATCTGATATTACTAAACATGCTACTCCTGATGTTATCACCATTAATCAGTTAATGTTTGCTTTATGCTCAAATTATCCATTGTCAGATGTTGAATTGGCTAATTTACAACCACCACAAAATTCAAAATTTCAAAAAGCAATTCCTTCACAAATTTTGGTGGATTTTACAAATCTAATTTCTTCTTCAAATGTAACTCCAAAAGGTTTTCAAGGAATGACTGCTTATTTATATTTGAAAAACTCCAAGACTAGAATCACAGAAATTTTTTCCGTTCCTATTGGAGCTAATAAAGATTTAAGTACTGAAACTTTAAGTGCTGCACTTTTTAGAAATATTCCGGCTGGGGAAGTTGAAAAGGGAAGAATTTATTTAGTCGCAGTTATTACTGAAGATATTGAAATCATCAAAGATTCTAATTCTGGTAATAATCATTCCTCAAGAAATGCTTCAATCTCCAAAATTAGAAAAGGGGTTGCTGCTGGGGTTACTGATATTTCAAGAGTCTTTTCTCGTAAAGGAACTTCTGCTAGTGGAGAATCTCATAATTTTAAAGTCAAATTATTTGGATCTTATATTAACCCTAACGAACCACAAACTGGAGCTGATCAAAATTTTGGTTGGGGAGAATTAACTGATAGAATTATTAGAGGTTCAAATAAAGGGGTCGCTGTCAACCCCAGAGCAGAAAAATTGGTGGTTAGTATTAAAGAATTTAAAAGTAATGATGTCCAATCATTTCAAGATGATTTTGAAACTAATGGATTAAGACCAATTGCTCAAATTAGAACCATGTTTTATGATCCATCCGTTAAAACCACCGAGAGATTTTATATCAAACTTGGTAAAGTTCAAGTTAAAAGTAATAACTTGAAAGGTTTCCCCGTTACTATTCAAGTTGCTTCCAATAATGCTAATCTCAAATTTAGTAAAGGGGCTAATGAAATTGAAATCAATAGATGGCAATTCCCATCAGTTCATTCTGATGAATCGGTTGGTGAGTTGATTAAAGTTAGTGGAATTGGTCAAGGTACAAATAATACTTTATTAAGTAACAATGAGAATGATTTTTTGAATTTCTATGCTTTTATTAATGGAGAAGTAGTGGCAGAAGGTAGATTATTAATTAGAAGAAGCAATCAAGCCATTGAATATAAAAAAACCCATTCGGTTGAATTAGCTAGTGTTTCTGGGAGTAATCATGGAAGTCAAGTTTCTTTTGAAATCACTAGTGAATATGTCGGGAAATCTTTCAATGTTGATCATTCAATTCATACCTTATTAAATTGGAAAAATTTGATTAGTTTACCAAGTAATGAAGAAACTTTCATTCAACTAATCAAAAAATTTAATGCCTTAGATACCAGTCATTTGGTTAAATATTTTCCGGAACTATTAACGGCATTACTAGAAGTGTTTAAAGCTTCCATTGATTTGGATTTACCGGCTTTGAATAAACTGGTTTTCGAAAGTATTGTTCATGTTCTTGATTTTGTTATTGCTAGAAAAGATCAATATGTTTATTTTTTTGATAATTTTATTGATAACGCTAAAGATTTACCATTGATTGGATTTTATTTGTTATCAAAAATGGAGCAGTATTTTGCTTCTTATCAAACATCATGGGAATATTTTAATAGATCTGTTTGTAGAGTCTCTACATTGATTTTAAGATTAGCAATCAAAACCACTGATGGTAAAACCGTTGATAAATTTATTGAATGTTGGAAAACTTTCTTGGCCGCTATTGCTACATTTTTATCATCAACAGACACTAAATTTACCAGTGATCAATCACATATTTTGGAAGTCATTGATTTATGGTTAACCAGTTTGAAAAAAGTGTTTTTAGATGAAGATGTATTAAATTTTGGAATTATCTTGATCGATTCGGTGCAAATAAGAGGATTAACTTCAATTGATGATTCCGGAGTTCCTCAACCTTTGAATAAACGTAATGATAAAGTATTTGGTTATATCATTACGAAGTTATTGTTGATTCGTCGTCTTTTACATTCCTGGATTCTCAAATCAAGAGTTTGTCGTGATAAATTGTTATTGACTTCTGTTGGTTGGGCCATGGATGTTTTGGTTCATCATAATGATATTGATGCTTCAAGATTGGCAATTGGAATCATGATTTCTATTTGTGGAACTTGTTGGGAAATCATTAAGAATAACAAGGAAGCCGATTATTATATTTGTAGAGCTTTTGTTAAGGCTTTACCATTGGTGGCAGCAGTTATTTTACATTATAATAAATTTGCTAGAAATAATGGATTATTCAAACCAAAAAGAACTTTTACTACTTTATTCCCCACTGCTTATCCTTTTACAGAAGTTACTATGGATTCTATTGTCAATGATGAATCATTTGTGGAAATATTAACTGAATTAATGACTTTGTTTGCATATATGACAAAAATCACCAAATTTGTGGCTGGAGATTTTGGGTTCCAATCATTATTTGAACATTGTGATGATGACGTTAATATGAAAACTTATAAATCGGAATATTTTGCCAAAAAATTAAATAAAGAACAAATTTTGAATATTATTCAAACCGTTAAATTATTAATTCAATCAAAATGTTATCCGGCAACTAAATGGTTATCACTTCATGCCATGTTAATTGAAGCAGGTACCAGTTCATTTGAATTGTTGAAAGACATAATGATCAGTGATTATATTCCCCCAGTTGAAGAAGCGGATCAATTTGATAGATTATTATGGGGTAATTACTTGAAAACTTGTATGAAGTTTGCCACTGCCATGCCGGTGGCTATTTGTCATTTGGCAGATGTTCCACGAAAAGCATGCTGGAAAATTTCTGGGGATATCAGATCCAGAGTTTGCGTTTTGATTAATCAGGTTTGGGATTGTTTGGCTTGGAACGCTCTTGATGATGATATTATTAGATTCCAATTACAAAAGTTCGGTGGTTATCAAGTAGAATTCATTAATTATGATTACGGAGTATTGCAAGATTTGATGTTATTTTCTTTACAACGTCATGCTAACTGTCAAGAAGTCGGGGTTAAAATGCTTTGGACCATTATCATTAGTGAATGGTTATTGAATGAAAAATTGATTGATATTGAAAGAGAATGTATTGTGGGATTATATGAAATTTTCCATAGTAACAAATATAAACCCGGTCAATATGAGGAAAGAACTTTTATTAAAAAATTGAAATCCTCGATTAGAATTGATCCTGAAGATGAAGCATATGAAGCAATTGATAGTTTTATTCAAAATTTGTATGAATTCTTGGAAGTTTTGAATGATTTGGAAAATGTTCCACCGGGTTTAGAATTCGACGATGATAGAACTTTCCATAAATTAAATATTAATGGATTTTTGAAACATGTTAATAAACCTGAATTATTACATTCTTTTATTAGTGAAATGGTTGAAGGTAATGTTTCTAAACAAAATTTTGTGCAAGCTGGGTTAAGTTTAGAATTATTAGCCAGTACTTATGATTGGAATACTGAAGACAATTTACCAGTTTGTATTAAACCAAAATTCCCAGAGCAATCATCATTTGATAGAAAAGAAGCATTAATGAAAATGATGGCCAATAACTTTGTCAAAGGCCATGCATTGGAAAAAGCCATTGAAGTGTATAAACAATTAGCTCATGTTTATGATACGATCAAATATGATTTTAAAGGATTATCATTTGTTCATAAAAATTTATCCAGTCTTTACTTGGATTTAGAAACCATTGAAAGACTAACTCCATCGTATTTTAGAATTGCCTTTATTGGTTACGGGTTCCCCAAATCGGTTAGAGGTAGACAATATATTTATGAAGGGTATCCATTTGAACATATTACTAGTATTCATGATCGATTATTAAGATTACATCCAGGAGCAATTATTGTTAGTGATGATGATGAAGCCAAAAAATTAAGTGAAACCATTCCAACCGGTAGATACTTACATATTACAACGGTTGAACCAAGAGTTAATTTACCCCAAAATGTTAGTAATTTATCAGTTAGTGCTAGATTATACATGGAAAATAGAAATTTGATTAGATTTAGTAATGCTAGAAGATTACCGGGTTCCACTTCAGTAATGGATTTATGGGTTGAAGAAACCACTTATGAAACATATACATCCTTCCCAACTTTGATGAATCGTTCAGAAATCAAATCTGCCGTGACGGTTAAATTATCACCTTTACAAAATGCATTGAGATCCTTAACTTCTAAGACTCAAGAACTAATTGGATTAGAAAGTATGGCCAATAAAGCCATCAAGGAAAAAGAAGATTTGAGTAGTATATTCAGTGAATTATCAAGACAATTAAGTGGGACAATTGATGCCCCTGTTAATGGAGGAATTGGTCAATATAGAATTTTCTTTGACTCTGAGACTTTTACCAAGAACCCAGCTTATGGAATCCAATTAGATACTTTAAGATTTCAATTCAGTGAATTAGCCTTGACCATTAGAAGATGTTTGATTATCCACGCCAAATTGGTTCCACAATCAATGCAAGAATCACAATATACTTTGGTTGACTTATTCAAGAAGAATTTTGAACTTGAAATCAAAAACAACGGTATTGAAACTAAGGATATCAATAATGGAATCTCAAGCCACGCCGTCATGTTGAACACTCCAAGTATCCAATTACCTGTCCCGATGTCGGTGCATGGTAATGGTCATGGTCAAAGAGGCAATAACTTGAAAGATCATGAGTATTTGAGAAGAGTTCATAGTAACAGTTCCGGTAATTCTCAAAGAACCGACAGTACCCATTCTCATAGTCATTCTTCTCATAGAACTACCACTAAGAGAAGCGTCTTGAATTGGAGACAATCAAGAAATATTGTTGAGTAATTGGTTTTTTAATTTTTTTCATTTGTTTTTGTTATTTGTTAGTATTATTTTTTTTATTTATTTTGATTTATTAATTATATGGTTTAGTCCTTCCTATGGCAATGTTGCGTAAACGATAAGTTGTCTAGTTTTTACGAGAGATCAGTTGTTACCTTAACGAGGCAGTAAAATTTTAAGATATTACTTATTGAAGAAGACAGTTTCCATTAAGTTAATGTAGATCATTCGGTTCAAAATTGCAGTTAGTTAACAGTGAATGATAATTTGAATTCTGAAATAATGTTTCTTAGCTAATTCATCTAATTCAACTATGAATTACTAATAATTTTTTATGATGACTACAAGTTTCAAGGCTTTAAAACGTCTTGAGGCTAGAGGCTAATTTAACAAATATTGTATTATTATTTACTCAATTCATCCATTAATCATATTTATATAGAATATGAACTGACGAGAATTTTTACAACAATCCAAAAACCAATCATTCATCAAACTATACTACCATTGAGAAACGATCATCTCCTTATCAGGGCTATTAATAGCCTCCTTATACTTCTTCAAGATTTCCTCATCTGATTCGTTTTCCCAATCAACAACGATTTTGTGTGACTTATTCTCCACCAATTTCCCCTCATTGAACAAATGGACCCCGTAATTTATCCCCTCGATCCATTTCTCCCTACTAGTTTGGCCTAGCCAGTACCCGGTGGCTGTTAAGTTTTTGAAAATTAGTGAGGGTGCTGGTAAGGGAACTGGATCGTTTGTCATTCTTCCAAATGTCACAATAATTCCACCATTGGATAGTTTTGTGGTTAGATTGTAGGCTGATTGACCGCCAACTGCATTAATGGCTAATTTTATTGGGTTATTATCGACAATTTTTAATATTTTATCCAATGAATTAGGATGAGCGTTTTCTTCTTCAGTTAGAACCAAATCAGCTCCTAACTCAACCAATTCTTCTTTTAATTCTTTAATACTTGGACGATCTCTTAGGACATTGATGGTATGGATATTCATAGCCTTAGCAAATTGAATAACGTATCTTCCCACTGCACTATTACTGGCATTTTGAATAATCCAATCATTTTCTTTCAAGTCAGCGATAGTAGTTAATAATTCATAAGCAGTCACCACATTGACTAAGATCCCCGCGGCCGCAGTTCTAGTCAATTTGTCCCCCAATTTATTAATTTTCACCAATTGTGATTCTTTGGCTTTGATAAAGGTTGACCAAGTGGGAAATGGAGGATCTAAAGCCACTACCCAATCATTTTTGTGTAAATTGCTAACATTTGGACCAATTTCCACTACTTCCAATAGTCCTTCCATTCCTCCAATTGCTTTGGGGGTCTTGGACTGATACTCATTGGTTAAAAAGGGTGATTTGACAGGATAAACTCCTTGGATTTGTCTAATATCCGATGGGTTAATGGGATGAGCCAACAATTTCACCAAAACTTCAGAGTCTTTCAAGGGAGTGGAGATATCGTAATGAAGTATTGATAACTGATCAGCAGGGCTTGGACCATAGGATTCGTAAGCTAAAGCAGTGGATTTGACCATTTTGTTGATAATAGTTGGGAAAAGATCAGAGAATAAGATGAAATTTTGATTATTTTTTGTTAAAATGCGGGAGGTTTAAGCGGCTTTTGATATTTTGATATAGTGATTAGTAATTGATGATTAACAAGTCCAAATAAAATTAGTAGAATTAACAAAGATAATTATTTAATTCAATTGTTATTGAAAATTATTCAAAATTAGTTAACTAAAGATCAATGATTACCAAAATATTCGAAAAAATTAGTTTTTCAAACAAAAGTTCACAATATGAATTACAATTCAATTAATTAACCCAATATCACTTTATCAATTAATTTTTTTTTAACTTTTCTATTAGTTTAATCAACTTACAACAATTTTTAACAATTTAATAAGCCAAAAAAGATTGTCACGTGCCATATCGCGTGACTCGTACGTAACAGTTGTCAATTTCAAATTTTTAAAAATCACCAAAAAAAAACTGAACAAATCAACAAAACAAACTATTCAATCATAATAATACTTAATTCACTGACATGGTTGTTTTATCTGCTGCTGTTTGTTCCAACTCTGGCAAACCGTTATTGGCCCGTCAATTTAAAGAAATTTCCAAAGATTCAATCACTGCTTATTTGACTAATTTTAGTGGATTATTATTAGAAAATAATTCTCAACATACTACAATTGAAAATGGTTTAATTAGATATATTTATCAACCAGTGGAAAACTTCATATTATTACTTATTACTAATTTGAACTCCAATATTATTCAAGATATTGATACTTTACAAGTTTTTTCTAAAACTATTTCATCAATTCTTAGAACCAGTTCAAACAATATAGTTGATATTAATAATGAAATTTTCATTAATAGTTTTGAAATCTTAAATGCCTTTGATGAGATCATTAGTCAAGGTTACAAGGAAAATTTAAACCCAACTCAAGTTAATAGTTTCTTAGAAATGAATTCTCATGAAGAAAAGCTTCAAGAAATCATTGATAAAAATAAAGAATTAGAAGTGGCCGAAGAAAGAAAACGTAAAGTTAAAGAAATTCATAGAAGAGAATTGGAGAGAAGAGCTAATGAAATTAGTTCTGGCTTTACTCAAAATCAAAATGTTGGAGGATTCAAACCAATTCAACAATCATATAATAATTCTGGTTATAATGATAACAGCAATAGTACTCCAACCGATGAAGTTGATCCAACTACTAGTTATGCTAATGCTGGCAAATATACTTCATCTTTAAGATCAACCGGGGGTGGATTACAATTGGGGAAAAAGAAACTTGGTAATACTTCTGATTTTTCCCCATTATTAACAAAGACTAATCATTATCAACAACCAATTGAAGAAGAACCAGAAATGGTCATTGGATCCACTATGGTCAAACCAACAGTCCCAGAAATTGATAATGAGGGAATTTTGATCGTTATTAATGAAAAAATTTCTGCAGAAATCTTAAGAGATGGATCAATTAAATCATCAGAAATAAAAGGGGATTTACAATTACGTATTAATGATCCATCCTTATCTCATTCCAAACTATTATTATCTTCAAAATTAAATAAATCATTACAATTTAAAACCCATCCAAATGTTGATAAAGCCAAATTCAACACCAATATTATTACTTTAAAAGATCAAAATAAAAGTTTCCCCTCCAATGATCAAGCTTTAGGAGTGCTAAGATGGAGAGGAATCACTAAAGATGAAGATTCCAAGTATTTGCCCATTGTTTTTTCAATTTGGACCAGTGAAAATAATGGGAATTTGAACGTAACAATTGAGTATGAATTACAAGATATTTTTATCAATAATGACATTGCTATAAATAATTTGGAGATTATTATTCCTGATATAAACTATCCATCGTATTTGAAATCTGAAGATGATGAGAATATTTCCTTTAACGTTATTGACAACGAAACATTGAAATTTGAAATTAAAGAAATCAGCTCTGAAAATTCAAACGGAGCCATTGATTTTGTGGTTGAAACCAATGAGGAAGATTACTTATTCCCAATGTACGTCAATTTTGCCATTCAAAATGATAAGTCAGTTAATTTTGCAAACATCAACGTGGAAAAAATTATTAATATTGGTAATGATGAAGAATTGAATTACAAATTTGTTTCAAATATTTTGAGTGATAACTTTACAATTGTTTGATTTTCACCATTTAATTTAATAAATATTTGATTTTAAAAAAGTAATTCTGCCGTGTAGATATCAATATCAAAAGTCATTTCTTTTGGAAAGAAGTTTTATGATTTCTAAACTAAACTCAAAAGTGATCCAAAAACCTTGTTTACAAACCGCCCAAAGTTTACTCTTATCACTGATTTCTCTTGCAATCAATTAAATCAAAAAAACAAATCACCTTATTTGAATAAACATTTGGATTTAAAACCTGAGCCACGTCTTCAATACAAGAACACTTGTCGTGTCAAAATACCGGAAAAATAATCGTGATTCCTGGCTGGGATTAATATAATTGATCTTTGCATGATACTTGAGGTTTTTGAAAATTTTTTGACAAATTAAAGAATAATGAAAACTCAATTTGGTTTCCTGGTAGTTGAAAGTATCTACTTTATCCATTCCATCACGATCTTCAAGAATTTTTGTAGAATTCTTATCGTTATTTACCTCAATGACATTGAGGCTAATTCTATAATTCCTTGTGGGGAAGTTGGGTCTTTTTGGACCTTTTAATATTAATTGTGTACTTAGTGAGGGTCCAAAGATACCGGGGTGTAGTGAATTAGGATGGTCGCTAACTGGACTATTTGATGGAGCTAGAGGAAGTATTGTTTAGCGTAGGTACTCATGTTATTGACATTTAACTAATTACTATCAATTATATAATAAATTTGGCATCTGGAAATTAATTATTAAAACCAATTCACAGCCCATTTCTTTCCAGTGTTTGATTGTATCATTTTCTTGAGATTTAAAAATTAATTTCCAATCTTTCTGCATGTTAAAATTTCAAATAATTGATGATGTTTCTTCAAAAATAACAAAAAATGTTAGCAATGATAAATTACTAAGCCATTGTGATTTCAGCCCTTTGTATCAACACTACCTATTTGGTAAAAGTCTTGTCAAAAAGTCTTGGTTTAAATCAGGACTTAATATTGAACAAATAAAAAATATCTCATTTTAAAATTATCTGCAAATGTTAATCATTAATGAATTCACTTTTCCCTCAAAGGTGAATCAGATCCTTTGATGATTGGAACAACCATAACTGGTTATTGCCTTTTAGACCCTGTAATGATTTTATCGTAAAACAGACAACTGAGTTTGACTCTTACTTCCAAAGAAGTGATCAAGTCCTTCAAATAAAAATAATTTTACAATTGCTAACTTTAAAATACTTATATTCAATAACTACTTTATTTCTAATTCAGATATGAAGCCAGTATCTACAAAAACATTGGCAATTAAAGATAAATCAGCAACTAACAATTGTTATCTGTTGTCCCTATCTATATATAATCATCATTATTTAGAAGTAAAGTAATCAAGAGCATCAATTGACTAATTGATACTCATTACTATGTTTCTTCTTTTCTTCAAGCAGACTATTTCAATATGGTTTGCTAAGAAGAATAAAAAACTGTAAAGTGGAAAATTTTGAAAAAATTTTTATAGTAATTGGCACGTGATATTATTCTTTCAAGCCAAAATTTCAATATGCGTTTGGTCATTGGCAGTAATTTAAATTGATATTCCAAGGTTTCTAATAAAAAAGTAATTATTATGGAATTATCACAATAATGGCTTATCAAGTGATGAAAAGGTCTAATTGCTCTATTTCTGGTCGAACTTGTTTGGAGATGATAAATTCTTTAAATATTAAAAGTCAATATCAACACTTAACACATTCATATTACAAAGAGAAATTTATTGCAGAAGAAAACTAAGTTTTTACTTTTGAACTGAAAAAGTGTTAAGAATGAAACACTAATTACACAAATTAAGGTCCTACTGTGGTTTTGCCCCAATTGAAATTGTTTCGACGGTAATATAGATCCTTATCAGTGCGAACATTGAATCACAATAATATAAAGGATACCTAACGCCTATCCTCTTCTCACTTAACAAATAACGGGCAATGTTAAATCTACCATGGTATTATTCGCAAATTACTCCACTTGGCTAATTGGGGTACTTCAATTGAGTTGTTGTTGGTTCTTATACTTTCAAAACAAAAGCATGCATGGAGCCAAATATTAGGAGATTTCTCAACATGGGACTTCAAGTAGGGGCAACTTAAATGTCCTCCCACAAACATTGATGTTAAAGCCAAAAGTTTCCTGATATGTTTGGACGTACGTACTATCAACAGAATGAAAGCAAATTATTGTTGGTTATTATTGGCCCAACTTTTGTTATGTGCAAGCTTACCTATTTATCAAGGAGATGTTTCCTTAGATAAAAGAATTTTCATTTCTAAGAGCACTGATGACACCGAGGGTGCTGGATCTTCCAGCGCTGGTTTTGCAAAAGGGAGTACCAATATTGAGACTGGTGGTATTCCAAAGGCAGAAACTGGTATTTTAAAAAAAACTGACACTAATTCTACGGAAATTCCAAAAGCTAAAGACAAAGAAGTCCCATAGAATTCCAATACTGAATCACAAACAAAAAGTGCACAAGTTTCCAAAGATGAGACTAAAGCCAGTGCTGAAAAGACAGAAAAAAAAGGAATTTTCACCACTGAAACTTATGAAAAAAAAAATGTCATTTAAACAAAAAGCTTCAATTAAGATTAGTAAAGCAAAACCCAAAGCTGTTATTAAAACAGTTTCTGGTAATAACGGAAAATTTGCCAAAATTGGAGGGAGAGTGGCATTGGTGGCATTTAATCTTGGATTGTTGATGATGCTTGGACATGTCGTAACAGGCAAACTAGATAATGAGTCTTCCAATAAAACTTCCTTTTAAGCTTTTACTAATTTTTGTGTACCCAGCGACACGGTATCATGCCCCACTGGTAATGGTAATGGCACCGCTACTGGTTCTGCGATTTGTATTGATAGTTCAACTTGTATTCCAACAAACCGAGATTTGCCCAGATTCTGATGGTTCGAGAGATTTTCATGATGCGTTTAGGAATGTTTATAATATTAATATATCCACTTTACAGTGGTGTTGCTTATTTGACTCGGACAAACTCATCTTGTGATTTCAATGGGGTTGCTTGTTATATTGGCAATGATACTTTCCTCGATGGTTATGGTAATTTTTTTGATGGTGCGAGTTTGGTGTTTAGTGGTAATATTGCTACAGTGGTTGCGGAGAAATATAATTTGCAATAAACTCCTACTTTGTCGATTCAACAGTAAATTCTGTTGTCAATAGTGCAGCTTCTACTTAAGAGCCTGTCACTGTTTTTATTCCTCTTGGATATCATTTATTTGGAAGATAATCTTTTATTAATTTTCAAGATTTATTAGTTGATCAAATTCAAACAATCTTATGATTTGCTTTTGTTGTTGTCTTTGATTGATTTTGTTGATACTTATATTTTTAGAATATACTATTGTTTACATATGAAAACTTGTAATTCTCACCCAGAGTTTTGAAGGCTCTTTGAATATTAATCCAATGATTTCCCATGCAAACGCTTTAATATAATTGCAATCTGCATGATGAAACTACTTAATTACTGAAATTACCAATTTTCTTCAATTCTATTCTTAAATTCCTATAATCATCTCTATACATAATCTATCAAAAAGTTTAACAATCAAAATAAAATGTTTGCATTATCATTTTGACATATTTAATATTTGACACCCTATCATTTTTCTGTGTGTATTTTACTTTTTTTGTTATCTTGTGAACCTAGATTGGTAATGTGAAGATGAACGGGTGTTCAATTTAGAGAATGAATCATGATTAATCAAGAAGAAGATTTTAAATGTGAAGTTGACATGGCAGTTCACAGGTTCAGTTTGAAATCAAGATCGAAATTGTTCACAGAGTTAGGATTAATAATAAAAAATTATGTCATTTAATTTACGATTGAATTGAATTTCTTATCTGTCCATTATAAACTTTGGTTGAATGATAATGATCAATATATTTTGGATATAAAGTTAAAAAGTATTAAAAAATACTCGGCGGAACGAAAGTTGAAATTGGAAAATTTTCAATAATGATTAATTTTACAGGAACTAAAGGAGTCTCAATTTTTTGGAGAATCTATGGAATATTCTGGCAATTTAAAATTAGTCGGTTTCCAATACATCATTTATTTTTCGAAATAAAATCATGTATTATGTATCAAGGTAAATATGAGATTTTTCAAACAGGTCATCCTCGGAATTGATCGACAGAAATTAAGAGGGACAATTTTGAAAATTCATGACCATGATGTGAACTCGGATTCTAATGATCTCAGGAAGGATATTTATTGTCTTGCTTCTGATTAATGTCTTTCATTTACTAAAAAGTGTAAACTGAAGATAAAGGAATGAAATAATCAATAGAAATAATCAGGTGCCGGCGCATGTGACCACTGCCGAGGAAATGAAGAAAAATTCCGAGGGAATTTTCCAGCACAATTTCCCGCGTTTAGGTAACATTTGCTTAAAAAATTAGCGATTCAGGCAATATTAAATCATTACTTTGCGATAGCCGCCACTCTTTGATATTTCCCGAATTAAATTTATTCTGCTGTTGTGACGATAAGACTGGAAACAGTAATTTTTCTTGTACATTTGCAATTTGTGAAGAATGAGATATTCAGGCTTCCGTTAAGTTCCAGCATTAAAAAACGGGAAGCCGGAATCGGCCAATCAGAACTCGCCGCTGTTATTTCTTGTGTATACTTTACATGGACCTGCTTCTGATTATTAAATTATTCAACAAAGATTGTCCAATTTTCCCCAAGATTCGGCGACAATTTACCAGTGACTCACTGTCGTCGGCTCTGATTGGCCACAGATAGCATCTCCGTAACCAACACCCTACCCTGACAGCAACGTAGTACTTATAAACTCCCGATTTCCTCGACCTCGGAGACCTTTTCAGAGAATTTCATTCCATAAATAATAAATCAATCTCTCAATAAATTCACCATGGTCCAACCTCACGAACCAGAATTCGAACAAGCTTATAACGAAATCGCTTCTACTTTAAAAGCTTCTACTTTATTCAAGAAACATCCTGAATATGAAAAAGCTTTAGAAGTTGTTTCAATCCCAGAAAGAATTGTCCAATTCAGAGTTGTTTGGGAAGATGATTCTGGTAAGTTACAAGTTAACAGAGGTTACAGAGTTCAATTCAACTCTGCTTTAGGTCCTTACAAAGGGGGTCTTAGATTCCACCCATCTGTCAATTTATCCATTCTTAAATTCTTAGGTTTTGAACAAATCTTCAAGAATGCTTTAACTGGTGAAATGATTGGTGGTGGTAAAGGTGGTTCTGATTTTGATCCAAAGGGTAAATCTGATAACGAAATCAGAAAATTTTGTTATTCCTTTATGAGAGAATTATCTAGACATATTGGTCCAAATACTGATGTCCCAGCTGGTGATATTGGTGTTGGTGGTCGTGAAGTCGGTTATTTATTCGGTGCTTACAAACAATTTAGAAACAGTTATGATTCTGTCTTAACTGGTAAAGGTTTAACTTGGGGTGGTTCTTTAATTAGACCAGAAGCCACTGGTTATGGTTTGATTTACTACGTTGAAGAAATGATCAAATATGCTACTAAAGGTAAAGAATCTTTTGAGGGTAAAACCGTTGCCATTTCTGGTGCTGGTAATGTTGCCCAATTTGCTGCTTTGAAAGCTATTGAATTAGGGGCTACTGTTGTTTCTCTTTCTGATTCTAAAGGTACCATCATTGCTCCAAATGGTATTACTCCAGCTCAAGTTGAAGAAATTTCTGCTGGTAAGTTAAAATTTAAATCTTTAGAACAAATTTCTTCTGCTTCTACCACTGATGCTTTCTCTGCTAAAAATACTGTTAAATATATTGCTGGTGCGAGACCATGGACTCATGCTGGTAAAGTTGATATTGCTTTACCATGTGCCACTCAAAATGAAGTTAGTGGTGAAGAAGCCAAACATTTATTATCTTCTGGTTGTAAATTTATTGCTGAAGGTTCAAATATGGGTTCTACTCAAGACGCTATTGATGTCTTTGAAGCTGCTAGAGTTAAAGGTTCTCCAGTTTGGTACGCCCCAGGTAAAGCTGCTAACGCTGGTGGGGTTGCTGTTTCTGCTTTGGAAATGGCTCAAAATGCTCACAGAATCACCTGGACCAGAGAAGAAGTTGATGCTAAATTGAAAAACATTATGGTCAACTGTTTCAACAATTGTTTGAACACTGCTAAGGAATTCGCCGTTGATACTAAAGAAGGATATCCATCTTTAGTTGCCGGTGCTAATATTGCTGGTTTCGTTAAGGTTGTTAGAGCCATGTACGATCAAGGTGATGTCTTTTAAATTACTTGATGTCAATTTAGAATTTATTTTATAGAAAAATTAGTTTTAGTTAGTCGTGTATAACGTACGAAGTGATGATTTTAGTTGTTATTTTTTACTCAAAATTGTAATCTTTAATTCATAGTCTACTTATATCTTCTCAGCAAAAATGATTTAATAGATCCGTGAAAAAGTAACGCACCAAAATAATTTTTAAAGATTAACTATACTCTTCCACCAATTCTAATTGTACTCAGCTGTTATTGGTTCAAAATGCTTTTCAGAACTAGTGTGTTAGCTGGTGATAACAACTGAAAACTGAACGCCTCATCAAAGGTAAAAGGCAGTATACATTCTTGAATGCTTCAATGACAAAAGCATTGAAAGGCCGAATACAAAAAGTTACGAGTACATCAAAGATACAAGTCAACTAAAAATAACTTTGAATATTTTATAATTGATCAAGAACTGAAAAATATTAAGAAAGAATGCGTAATTCATGTAGGCGTGGTTTTATAATAATTATAGAGTTCAAGACATGATTTGGCTTATTTTTAATCTTTTGAATCAAATTAATTATTCAACATGGCTCGGCATTAATTGTTTTTTTCCCGCTGTTCCTTTAATGATCCGTAGACATGATTGAAATCAACAAGATATTTTACCTTCAAGAGTGAAAGTTGTTAGATTGTTAATTGACATTTCAAATAGTATATTGGTGTTTGGATGTTCAATAGTATAAAAGTGACAAAGCTAAGAATTTCTTATTATTGAAATCTGAGTTCAATAGTTAATCGTTCCTAATTGATGTGATTTCCTGAAATTATTTGATGATCTTCTAATTAAAAATTTGAAATCAAAAGATTACCCAAGTAACTTTTTCAAAACATTATACAGTTCTAGAATTATCATAACCATACGATGTTGACTTCTTCAATGTGTGAACATTGGAAACACACGAACATTCCTATCTCCAACTACCCCAAAGAACCATCTCAAACACTTTTTGATTGTTTTAATATACCGGAAATCCTCAAAAGCTGTCAAAATTCAACTATTGGGATATTCTTAAATATGGAATCAAACATACAGACTGTTTGTGATATCTATAAATACCTCAAACAATTGATTCGGTCAAGTCTTTTTTTTTTCGATCTTCGGAGATATTTACTAGTTTTGAAAAATGGGCTGAGAATTTGGTTTTTGGATTTTCCGGAATGCATCAAAAATAGTTCCCATTGCTATTAAATATTTAATAAAAATTTGTTCCTGAATGTCCACTAATCTATTATCTAGTCATTTAGATTAAGCCAATGGGTTAAATAATTATTAAATTAATAAACTAATCCTGTGGTCTTGTTTCATCTTAAACAATTGTTTCGTGAAAGATGATGCAATCAATTGTCAGAGGGCGAAATGTAAACAATCGGTTTTAAAGAGTGAAAGGGAACAATTGATTCAAATGACGGCTTTTTTTGTTATTGTTCTTGCTTAATCAGGCAGGATTTGAGATCCCTTGATAGGAAGTGCCTTTAAAATTAAGTAGTTTATTTTTATTGTTACTAATGAGCACTTTGACACGATCCTTAACTCCTACATACAATAAGCTCACTGTTTCAATAAGGCTAAGCAAGAACATAAATGAATGATTTCAATCAACTAAAAACTGTAATTCAAATTGCAAGCCAAAAGGTTTAAAAAAGCTTACTTTCAAATCAAGTTTAATTACATTTGAGTAGTAAAGAACATCTAAAGCCCATTTGCGGATCCATTAATTATAACTGAAGGAGACATTTGTTTCTGAGACATCTAGCGTCTAGAACCTATGTTACGTACGATCTCCGCATCTATCATAGACCAATAATTACTTCAATTGATGTTTTCTTTTAACTTGTGGCAACACTTACTTCATCTCTAGATCTAGAATTGTAATGCAGTCCTTGCACATTAACATTTAAAACAGTGTGTGCCAAAGTCAATTATGACATTCCTGACCCAAGCAATCTTGAACTGGAAGTGTCCTGCCTCACAAATTCCCGTTCCCAGAGCCACTGTACCAATAGTCTAAGCTGTAGCTAGATTTATTTATTCTGCTGTCTCATGACGTACGTTGCTGGAAGAAACGGGCTCAGTTTAGTTAAGGAAGGACCTCTTTGAGATTGCTTAATAATTTTGAAAGTTGCTCTCGAATTGCACTTGCTTAATTTTTGCTGCATCGATCAGAGTTCTAGATCATTACAAATCCTATTTGCCCCAGCTTACTTGCTAAATGTACATTCATTCCCTTGGAAAAATCATGTCAGTACTAGATTCATGTAGGTCTCAGTTTTGCAAGTTGTACAATTGAGTTGATAACTTAATTATTGATCTAGTACCTCTCTTTTCTCGTAATTGAGTGTTTCGATACATCTTCTTCATCAAATTACTGCCACCGCCATCAATCTCTAAGGAGCCAAAGCTATTTGATCAAACGAAACTGGTTACAAAAAGGTCTTACTTTGCCCTTAATTCCCCAGTTCAGAAAAGTCTAACTAGAAAAGGTGTTGAAAAAGTGGAAGCTCAACAATCTCAGGCAAGACGTCTTCTGCAGCATTATAAATAAACTCCCAAATCCTCTAGTTTTTTTGCATATTGGCTTATCCATTATTTTTATTTGTCCTTTTTATCCATTCATTTTCAACTCCTTTTTCAATTCAGTTATGAATGTTTCAATGACCAACTCCAGTAATTCTCAAAGGTCGTCGCTTCATAAATGTTCAATAACTTCCCTATTGAACCCCGAGGAACCCAGAGAACAACCATCCCCAAATCTCGCAACCCCCGTCAATACTTCTCCTCGAAGTGATGATTCTTCCAATGATTCTCCTACTTTCTATTATAATCCTCCATCCCGAAGACAACTGCTTGATATGTCCAATCATACGTCTTATGCTTATAATGATATTGGCGGCTCTTCTTTAAATAATAGTTTCCCATCAAATAACAATCTGTGTCATAAAAGAGGATCATTATCTACAGGAAGTACAGGCATACAATTATCTTCTAATTCATATCAAACTTTTGATAATAACTATTCTCCGTTGAATAACAATCTTGGACATCCAAGCCCCCCTCCTTCCTCATCTAATGACAAAAAACCACCACAAATTCAAATTATTAGTTACGAATGCATTTATTGTGGTAAACTCATCAAGTATTCTAGCAACTTACCTCGGCATAGAAGACTTCATAATGGAGAAACTCCTTTCCATTGTACCTGGCCAAATTGCAATTCTCAATTCTCAAGAAGTGATCGATGTGTGGATCATTACTTTGATGTTCATTACAAACTGACAGGTAATGCCGAAGATGAAATTAAACCTTCTGAAACCTGGAAATTCATGGGGGAAAGAGGACTAAGAGGATTTAGAGCAATTTATGACGACCCAAGATAATTGATTTCTACTTATTTTTTTTGGTTTTATTGTTTAACACATTTGTTTTTGATGAAGATGTTCCTATTTGTGTTTTATTTTAGTTTTTCATACTTATATATTTATAACTTTGCTCCTTTCTGTTTTGATGTTCTTTTCTATTGGCTTTATATTTTTACGGTTCCTTTTTTCAATCTTTATCTGTAAAAGGTTGTAGGTTTTAAAAGTAACCTTTCTCAATGTTGGAAGCACCAATGTTTACTAGCAATCAAAATAGCATCTACAATAAGTAAACTTTGAGCCACTATTTTAGATTTTAGCCGAAAGTATCAAGGCTTAAGTTTACTTGAGTAAGCGTTGTATTTGTTCCTTGAAGGTTGCTTTGCTATTGCGTCTTATTGGGGCAAAGCGTCTTAAAAATTGCTATTAAGGTTATGCGGATCTTTTAACCGCGTCGGTTTGGTGCGGATAGTGAAATAGAATTGCAGGTTCTTAAGAATCAATTAAGATGAATAATTGAGAAATCAACATCCTTTGCTTGACTCATATCTATATCTAACAAGTTTTTCCTTCCTCTAAATTGCTTTCCAAAGTAGATATATCAACCCCCTATACAATATAAGCCAAAAAGATACTCATCTTCACAGCGGCAAAAAAATCTCAGAAAACACAAACACACAAACACTTAAACACACAGACACACAGACACATAAACGCAAATACACAAACAAATAAACAAACAAATAAACAATTAAACATACAAAACATAAAGATAGCACCAAGGCTATCTGATTCAGGGAATTTTCTAAAAATTTAGTGAAAATCTACTGTCGAGTAGTGGGGAAAGACAAGCCGCTACAACATGTTTTTGTGGTGGGTACTTTTTTTCCAAAACATTACAGTCTTTACAAGAAGGGTCATGGTAGTTCAAACATTTTCTTTTATTTTGAAGGGAGTTGAAATATTATTTACTATCTAGAGAATCCTTAATTATTAAACGTTTTCAGTTTTTATGATGGTGATTCATTTGATTTATTGAGACATATAGTGGATTCCAAAGATATTAGAGAATGTATCAACTTCACAATTGGAAGAAGATATAGAAGACAAGATCCTCTATTTAAATTATACAATATGAGATTAGTAGTCAATATTGGAAATTTTTTTGCCAAAGCGTGTCTGTTTTTCAAGCTTATTTATAGAATTATTTTCCGTCCTATGGATTTAATTACCCAATATGAAGTTAAACATACTAATTACTTGCTTGATGAGATTAGTATAAGAATTATATTTTCTCTAGATGTTGTGCGTTCTTCGACTTATCAATATGGCAAAAAACATATTGATGTGATCACTTTAAATAAAAACAAAAATTTTGATAGAGTTGTAAAAACTATAAATGAAGATTTTACAACATTTTCAGCTTTTGACACTAGTCTTATTATTGATAGTTATGATTTTGAATATTTTGATGCTTTTAGACGCCCACAAATAACCAAATTCAAATATCCTATGGGTTTTATGATGAATTGTGTAAATCAAACTTATTAAAAGAAGCTTGGGAAGCTTTCATGAATGCTAGTCCAGATTTTAGAAGTTTCCCAAAACTCCCTCCATTTTCAGCATTCAGTCAACATTTTAATAATAGTAACAGCTATTACACATACAAAAAATCTTTGAACTTCTTGAGTGACTTTCAGATTGCTCAATTTTTCATGTATTTATAGAGTATCATGGGTTTTGGAAAACCCTACAGAATGTATAGTATTCTTAAAAATTCAAGAGAAGGAAATACGACTTTATCATCCTTTACAAAAACTCTTAGATTTGGTCAAGTTGATATGACTTTCGATGAGTTTGGGAACATAAAGTATTTGCTACTACCGATCATGAAAATAACACTGATAGGGGTATTAAGTTTGCAGCAAAAAGACATAGAAAGCAACAAGAAATCTCTACTCACCCGGGCTTGAATCTTCCCAATGATGATGGGTTGACCAGCGAAAATAATTAAATCGATTTCCAACAAGAAGAAAGCTCCCAAACAATTTCAGCAAATAATATCAATGATGCTATTGATAATACAAATATTGCTAATAATGACGATACAAAAATATTTCAAAACGAAATTAATACCAATAACAACAATCCATTGAGTATTGCCATTCCAAGTACCAGCTCTATCAATGATGAAATAGTGGAGAGTTTAAGAAATAGATTACAACTTCTCATTAATAGTAAAATCACTTCTGACAAGATTCTGAATTAGCAACATATATTAGCAATAACATTACTTCAAAGATTGCTGCACACAATTCAAAATGTCCAGCTAAATAATAATAACAGTAACAATAATGACAATCCAAATTTCACCAATGATGCTAATGTTAATTTTCCAATTGAAACAAAATTACCTAAAGAAGATCAATCTGTTGCAACTGCTATTAATACGTCGCCAAAAACTTCAGAATCAACCACAACTTTACCACAAATTACTTTAACAAAACCTCAAATAAGTATAAATTCACAACATACATATCATAATAATGAAGAAAGATCCTTAGTGGTTATCCAACAAAAACAAATTCATGATACAAGTTGTGCTAATGATACATATTTTTCGGAAATGACAACAATCAATCCAAAACCTCAACATCTTCTCTCAAATAATATAATCAAAACAGAAGGAAATAAAATTTTGGATACTGATGTCTCGAATTTGATTGATAATTTGTTTGCGGCCAATGAAGCCAAACACAATAAAAGATCATTATCTCCAAGTTTGGCTGGCAGAACTGGGGTTCCGAAATCCCCACAAAATGAATTAGCAAAAGACTTGGAGAAAGAGGAACTTCTTCATTATCTATTAAGACAACTGTTTCGGATAATAACAGTTCTGGTAGAACTGGAGAACACTCTATTTCTGTTAATGGAGTTACTAACAATAGAAACGAATTAAGTCAAGAACCAGATTTATTAAACGAGAAATTATCAGAGTTACGCGTAAGAATCCAATTTAAACAAGAAGAACATAATAATGAATACAAAAAAAGAGAATTAACTATTGAAGAAGATGAAGATGAAATTTTCCCCATAAACATACGTACCCTTGAAGGAACGACATCTGTTGATCAAAAAAAAATAGTATCACCTCAAACTACCAATTAGGATTCCATCTAGAAAAAGATTTATTTTCATCATTAGTAAAGGAAAGAAAATTGAATTTACCAACAGGGCCTAAAAATCAGATTCCAGATGATTTATTAATTTCTCCTAAATCCCAAAAAACTATTGATAATGATCGAGAAGTTTCGTTATTATTAATTAACTAATCTGGAGAATCAAAAAAACCTGTCACTAATGGGATTATCAGAAGATCATCTTTTGAGTTAGCCCCATTAAAATCTTCAAGACATGGTAGTGCTAGTTTTCATAGTAGAGGAGAGTCATCTCTTGCTTCTTCTTCATCCAGTACTTTCAATAGAAATAAACCCGATAGTCCCACATTAACAAAAATTTCAGGAATTTTATCGCCACGTTATGGTAGTGCTAACTCATATATCAAAAGATAATTTTCCTATAATTCATTCTTGTCCGGTACCCATAATAGAGAACAAACCGATATCTCTAAATTAACAAAAACTTCGGGACGATTATCACCACTATACAATGGAAATCATGACAATAACAACAATACCAGAAATGTTATACAATATTCAGGAACTCGTTGTTATGAATCTTATCTTCCAAAATCATTGTGTTCATTAAATAAAAAGAATTATTATAACAATACAATTGAACCGCGTGAAGCAACTCAAGGTCCAATAAATACCGAATATAAAAACAGTAAATATGGGATATTGGATTCATACGTTTCAAGTGAAAAACAAAACACGGCCAATGAAACAAATAATCTTGATTCCGATAGTGATGATGATGATGATGATGATGATGATGAAGTCGTAGAAACTAGTGGACAAGAATTTGAAAGAGAATTTAACTTGTAAATCAACTTACTTTTTGAATATTAATGTAAGTTTACAAATTTAATTTAATGAATATTATGTATTTTATAAGCAATTACAAGGAAAAAATCAAAAAGAAAACAATTAACAAATTAAAAAGATAACTTTTTTCAAAACACTTAAGCACCAAATCTAGTTCTTAAAACCACTTGAACTTCCATATCTAACGAATTGATCACATTATTCCAATTATCCCCGATTAGTTCTCTATAACCATTGATCAATTTTTCAAAACCTTGTTGTAATTCCAAGCTTGGGTGATTATACCTAGCCAAGCAGTTCAAGACGAGTTTTAAATTCTCATCATTGCCCACGCTTTGGGGGTTGCTGAAGATGATGTTGCACATTCCCTTGAACGAAGACTCTTTTTCCTCATTGCTTTCGAGATAAACGCTGTAAAAGCACCAGTTAATGATGAAGTTGGATAAGTGAGGGCTCAAGTCATTGGGGCAGTAGGTTCCTAGTCTACCCAAGGCAATGGCGGCATTCTCAATTGCAGTGGGTTCGTAGTCGGTGTCATTAAGTAATGAGATTAAGGAATTGATAATGGTGGGTAAGTAAGGTAATAATTCTTCTCTGGTAGTGACTAAGGAGATCTCTCCCAATGTCCAAGCAGCATTATTGCAAACTGAGCCAGTTAATGTGGTTCTATTATCAATTTCATTAATGATACATTGCATGATTGGATGCAAATAAGGTAAGACCACTGGTCTCATGACAAAAATTGCTAAATCTCCTAATAACGCAAAAGCGGACTGTCTGACATCTTCAATGGGGTCTTGAAAACAAGTCAATAATAAATCCACAAGATTTGTATTTGAAGAAGAAGATGAACTGTTATTGTTTTTAATTAATTCCGCACTATGAGATCCTAATCCTTGAACTAATCCATCAATTAAATCAATGGCAGTTACCATGAAGTCTTTTTCTGGAGTATTGATGGTTGGATCAACATGGCACATTTTATCTAAGTTGATACAATTTTGTAATATTCTGATGGATCTTTGATAAGCAGGAACCGCATATGGAGCAAACATTTCTCCCAAGGAAGCAGCAACCGATGACATACATTCGAGTAATGGCCATAAATCTTTATCATTATCATCCAAAGTTTCCCATTTTTCAAGTAATGGAGGTAACAATAATGTAATATACTCTTCTTTTGAGGTTAAAATATCCCCAACTTTATCAATAAAAGTTTGTAAAGCATCATATAAAATCACCATGTTTTTTCTTTTATATTTTAGGAAACATTTATTAAAATGATTCAATAATGGCTCAACCAACCCAACCGTTAATTCATAACTGGAATTACTAATGAAACTATCCAATGAGTAAGAAGCAGATTGCTGAACAATTTTTTTATTATCTAATGCAGCATCCATAATGGCTTGTAAAGTCGGTAAATAAAATTCTGAATATTGACTATGAGTTTCTGCTTCATTACAAACCCAGGGAGAAAATCTACCTAATGTCCAACAAGTGATTTGTCTAACTCTTGAACTACTATCTTTAGTTCTTTCAATTAAAAATTTGATCAAAAATGGGATTTTATCAGTTTTCATTTCTAAGCAAGCATTACTAATGGCTCCAATTGCTAAAATACCTGCTTCTCTAATAGCCCACTGATCACTGATGATTTTTGATTCTAATAACGGGAAAACAAGATTAATGATTTCCAATGGAGCAACTTTTGCTGCCAAGACATCAAGAGTAGCAGCCGAACATTTTCTAAGATTCCAAACAGAAATATCATCCTCCTCGTCTTCTTCATCGTCTTCTTCTCCATCTTCCTCTTCACTATCTTCATTATCTTCAGTACTGTTATTGACTTCACTTCTAAGAGCTTTGTAATTATTAATTTTTGAAGCAACTTTTTCTTTATTTCTAGCATTGGTTGGTTTGATATCTTCATCTTTATCTTCTAAATCATCATCATCAATGGAATCCATTTGTTCATATAATTCAATATCAGATTTTGAGTACACCATTTTTTCAAGCAATATAGGAACCATATTAGGTAACATTCCCTTAATTAGATTAAAATCAATTGAACTTGAAGTTGCTAACCCGAGTAAAAACTCACAAGCCTCAAGCGCCACTTCTTCATGGCTGTTATCTTCTAATTTGGTACTCTCCACAATGGTATGTAAACAAAATAAAGTGATTCCTTCAATATGTGGAGCTAAGCACTCTGGATATTTTCCCAAAATTAAATAAAAAGAAGTACAGACATTTTTTCTAACATCTTCATTAGAGTTATTAGTCAAAACAAATAAACTCGATAAGAATTTTTCAAAATTTTGTTCCATATGCGGTGATTTGAATCCAATGAATTGATTTAAACAACCAATGGCTTTAGCTTTAACAATTGGTGAATCATGTTCCAAAAGATTCAAAAAGTTAGGAATTAAAAATTCACTAGGAATTTGGCCATTGAATTCTTTATCTAACGACATGGCAGAATCTTCACAAATCTTTGCTAATGCTGAGATGGCCCCTTCTTGAGATTTGATTGAATTACCTTTTTCTCCATTGGTAAATTCTAATAATTGGATTAGAATTTGTGGCCAATTTTCGATACCGTAAATTTGAAAAAGAGCGGTAATGACATTTCCAGTAATGTTTCTAACTAAACTATCTTCAACCAACAAACCTTTTAATATATTATTTAAAATTGTTAATTGAATTTCTTTAGATTTCGTTTGAGTAAATTCAGTATTCATGATATTATTTTTTAATAATAATCCAGCAGAAGCTCTAATATTGGACACACTGGCATCATCTTCCACCAACATGAATAACAAATATCTATCTAAATCTGGTTGGCGACGAGCTTCTTCAAGTGCTTCATTGGCTTGTTGTCTAGTGAATTTGTCTGACGATAACGAAGCTTTGAAAATGTGTCTTAATTGTTCAAGAGACTCAATCTCTGGTTTCCAATCTGTCATGCTATGGGATATAATGTATTGAAAATTGGTTGATTTTAAAGTTATTCATTCAAAATTCAAAACTTTTCACAAGGCGACAAATTGCAGATCAAAATTGTAATATTTTAAAATATTTTTTTATCTTTTAATGAAAAAAAACAGCAATTCTGAGAAAAACAGCACAGACCTTTGAAGAGTCAACACTCGGGGAGTATATCAATGGGGAGTCCAATAGCAGATGGTGAATTAAAAACTTGTCAACTAAAATAATAATAAAAATTTTTTTTTTTTTAAGCTTCATCTCATCGCCTGGATAGCGGGTGGGACACCCCTGACACTACACCCACACATTAGCTAATAACATTTCTCAACATTTGAATTTACTTGAATTTTAACAAAGATTCTCAAAAGAAAGTTATATAAACAGCGTGGAATTTAGTAGCTATTTGAGAAAAAAGAAAACAGTAACAAAAAAAGAAATACAGAAAGTTATTTTGTAAAAATCAAGACTAGAAAACTAAAGATTAAAAGAAGTGTAAGATATATGGCAAGGAATGTATTAATTAGATTAGTATACGCTAGGATTATAGGAGATCGTTAGTAAGATGTTTTCAAATGGTCGAGTCGTCAAGATTATTTTTGTTTCAAGTTTTTCCATTTCTATAATATTTCTTTCTAAATTTTTTAAAATTGAAACTTTTGATATTTTAATGTTATAAATGAGTCCATAATACTAGATTATTATGAGATCTAGAAACAGTCAATACTGCATTACCATCAGGACTAACTTGAACCAAATTACTATCTGTGTCTAATTCATTAACAATTTCTCCTTTTAGAATATCATAAGCAAAACAACCCAAATCTTGAGTAGTAATAAACAAGACTCTACCACTTCTACTAAAACTAAGACTCTCCACCCCGAAAAGCTCTTTATCACTGCCTGTACTATAACGAGCGTTTTGTCTTTTAAATCTCACGGAATTCGGAGAGGTAAATTGTTGTAAACGAGCTTGAGTAACAGTATAAATTGGTAATAAATATTCTTCCATTTTCACATTTCCTGATCTGATATCGTATAAAGTCAAACTACTTTCTCTTGTTCCACAAGCAAACCCATTACCATTGGGGAAAAATTCTGCACACCCAACATTATCTCCAATAGTTCCAAATTGTTCTACCAATCCTGCATTGGTATTAGCTCTAACATCATATAATCTAACCATGGAATCCGCACTACTAGAAGTAATGAAAAGTGAAGGATTTGTTTTGGATAAACTAACACTGGTGACTCCCGCCATGGCTTCTGCAAATGATCTGGTTTTGGATCCTTTTTCAATATCATAAAGAAAACATTTTCGATCTGATGATGCAGAAACTAATTCTCTATCATTGAGAAATTTGAGTCCCGTCACACAATCATCATGATCTTTAAAACGACTAACAATAGTGGGACCAGCAGATAAGGGAATCAGCATGGAATCTTTTCCATAAACCATATTAGCATTAGTGATTGAGCCAACACTATTAGAAGTATAATTATTGAAATTATTAGTATTGATTCTACAGACAGCTACTGAATTATTTAATCCACCAAGAGCCAATAAATTCCCATTTGGAGAAAAATCAACACAATAAATATACAGATCTTCAGATCCTAAAATATGATAATGTTCTTTTAGTTTTGTATGACTATTCCAAACCACCAAATTTTGATCATCTGCCACAGAAGCAATTAATCTAGAATCTCTAGACCAGGCCATTCCCGTAACTGGTCTAACATGGGCTTTAAATTTATGTATTTGATGAAGATTTAATTTCCCAAGAGATCGAATATCTTTTGTATTTTTGCTCAATGTACTATCTCTTATCAGGGCCAATTTCTTTCTTATTTGTTGTTCAAGAATCGCTTTCTCGCTATTGATTTGTTTAAGAGATTCAATTAAATTAGATACACTGGTGGAAGCTTGAATAAAAGTATGATGTTGAACAGTAGTAGACATGATTAAGAATTTCAATAGCCAAATTTAGACAATGTTTTGAGTTTAAGGTAAGGCTGCTATTATAAATATTTGACATCTAGCAGAAGAATTTGTTGGAAATGGGGGATGAAACACAGAAAATTCCAACAGTATTTATACCTGATCAAACTTTTTCTCCAATTCTGTATTCAATTCCAAACCTTTATTGAATAGAGAGATTTTGAATACTAAAACTTGCCTCTTTTTTTAATAATTTCCAAAAAATTGATTGCAAAAAGTTGAATTGCCTAATTCGGGGCAGCCTCAAAAACTCACAATTAAATTTTTTGTGGGTATTTTAAATCTCCTTAAATTTTATTTTTTTATTATTAAACAGATTCAAATTGATTGTATGTAATTAGTTTTGACGTTGTCTCGATTCGATTCCTTTTATGACGTGAGTTGGTATTTGGCAAATCTTACTTGAAAGACGTGCTGTCGTAAATTCCTCAAGCTTCTAGACCGGAAATTCGTTTCCGTTCGTTAATCTCTTTTTTCAATCTCGGAACACTCATTACTGTTTGATGCGGATTTCTAGGTCGCCTGATTTAAAGTGACTTGAAGATCACAGGTCAATCATGAATCTTGTGAATTTGACAGTAGTGTCAGATTGACAGCTTTTTACGAGAGAAAAGAAAATTAAAACACATTTGATAATAATAAAAATATATAGCTTACTGACTGTTCAGATAGAAATACAAAAATAATAATAAAAACAACAACAACATAATTAGTTAATTTTTATAGCACCACCCCCATTAGATTGATGATGATTAGTTCTATCAGGATGATTTAAAAATAATAGATCATCAACACTGACTTCATCAAATAAACAGATCTTGTCATCATTACAATATCTAACATTAGCAGTTTTTTGATCAACAACTCCAACATGAACCTTGCTAAATTCTTTAACCCCTAAAGATAATCTTTGTTGAATTCTTTTCTTAGTATCCACATATTTTTCCCCTTTAATTAATGTAAAATGGAAAGGAATACCGTGAAGTTTACTTGGATCTTTATAGAATTGTATGGTTTCAATCAATTGGGTATTTGGTGGATGAACCTTTAATTCGGCTTTGGCTTCATCATCACTATAAAGAAATCTAAAGATTGGTTGGAGTTCTTCATCATCTAATGGCCTAACATAAATTTTACTTGGTAAAAATTTCACCAAAGTATCAATTCCAAAAGTTTTAGTTATTCTGCATTGTAAAACTTTCCAAACAACTAGTTTTTTACAATCATGAGTATCTCTACCAATTCTAATCATTAATTTTTGAAGTAATTCTTCAAGAGTACTTTCTTTTTCAACCATAAATTCATGAACGTGTTCATGTAAAATACCAGATGGTAACCAAGAAATTTTTATTGGTTTCAAGTTTTCAAATTCATCAATTCCAATTTTTAAAATTTCAAACTCAAAATTTAATGAGCCATTGAGTTGTGCTTTACTACCAACAATAGTTCCAATATTAAATTTTGATTTCAATGGGAAACTTTTTTTACTCAAATCTGGAACAATAAACAATCTAACAGTGTTACTATTAATATTCAATCTTTTACCAATAACTGCAGCAATTTCTTGATATGTAGTTTGTGGAGCTACCCAAACACCAACCTCGAAATTTTCTGTCAAATAATATTCAGAAGAATTATCATCAGTGGATGCAATGAATGAAACATCTCCTTCTAAAAATCTAGCTGGTCTAAGAATAATATGAATTCTAAATTTCATGTTACGATAAAAATCTTGTACCGAATCAGCTTCGTAAAGAGCATTATCAATCAATTTGTCACGATTAATCAAAACATCATTTCTACTTAATGGAAACTCAAAATCACCAGATTTGATTATATTGACATCTTTTAATGATTTGAGATCAGGAATTTTCTCAAACTTGTTTTGATCCTTCTTAGTAGGTTCCGGTTTATCAAGCATAACATAATCACCCAATTCACCATTTGACTCGGTTGACTTTCTTTTTTCCTCTGAATCTTTAGTGACTTCTTCTTTACCAATTTTTTTGGAGCGAACCACTAAAATATCACCACTTATCAATTCACAATCTCCAAATGTTTTATTTCTATCAACAATTTCAATGCTAGTAGGTTTGATTTCCTCATAGATAGATAAAGGATCTTCTGGTTCATTGCCCAAAAGTTTATTAATATAAGGAACAATCGACGAAACTAAATCATTTTTTGAAACAACAATATGTGATAAACCAGTAAGAGTTTGATTAACCTTATCAAAGTATTTGATAAAAATCAAAATCTCTTGAGATGATGGGCCAAGTTCAGCTGGATTGAACAAATCATCACAGGGAGATTTATAAACTGCATTTTTGTAATCTTCAAAATGTTTTTTGAATCCGAGAAAATTTTTTGGGTATTCAGCTTTGATAGGATTTTTTGTAACAAATTCATAATATTTCTTCAAGTCATATCTAACATCTTCAACCCAAAGAAACAAACCTGCAGATTTCTTAGCAGAAAATCTATTCAATAATTGCTCCATTGTAAAATTATTTTCAACTTTTAAAACATGGACTTCTTCTTTTTCCAAATCAGCATTTTCAACAGCTCCAGTTTCTGCAATTTCAACAACAACTTTACCACTTGCATCAACAACTAAAGCTGTATTAGAATCAATATCAAAATACCTTTTTTTAATTCCAATTGGGATATCAGGTCTAGAAGTTTCATTTCTTCTATGAGCCATTACCCAAAGTCTAAAATATTTGAATTCTTCTTTTGGAATACTTGAATAACTATGTAAATTAACAACATCATTAAAAAATTGTTCGAGAGTGCAGGTTTTCAACACTTTAAGAAATTTTGGCGGGAAATGCAAGTTTATTGGTAAACTATCTCTGGTGCCATAAAGTTCTGCACCATCTCTAAGCTCTGCTAATTCTCCAGGAGTTTCGTGAATAGATGACAGCCATTTCGGATGATTTGATTTATTGTTACCCAAATCAAAACCTTGATAATTGAGCCATGGTCTAAGTGGACCGTACAAGTTAACTTTCAAATATAAATGCATTTCATTGATTTCTTTTTGTCTCAAAACCATAGCTTGATATTCTTTTTCAACTGCATCTTTGATACGATCAGGAATATCCACTTTTTCATCAAAATCGCATAAAATCTCATCAATTTTAGATTTTCTATAATAAACTAACATATAAGCAGAAGTTTGACGGCGAATTTGATACTCTGCGTATTGACTTCTAGTTAATTTTTGTAAATTTTCATTAGCGATTTCATCTAAACCAAAGTTTTGTTCAAACACCTCGTCATTTGTGACTCTGGTAACCCTTTCATCATCAAATTTAAACCAACCTGAATTTTGAGCAGGCTTGATCATTGCATAATAATGGCCACTACTGATATCACCTGCATGGATTAAAACAGCAAATAACTCGTATTCCCAATCTTCTTTAAGAATTTCAGAGTTCGATTGGTCAAGATAAGGTTTTAAATCAATATTTTCTGGATATTCATGGCGCTCATTGATTTTCACAAGACTATCGTACATAAAATCATAATCAAATCTCTTCAACTGTAAATGTAAGACATTAGGAAAGGATTCGAAGACAACACCTTTTTCAGCATCTTGCAAACCAAAATTGGCAGCGTCATATTTATTTTCACCATCCAACATTTCCTTAGAAATATAGCTTTCAAAAGAAGCTTGTAAATTATTTAAGCCTTTAACATTTAGTTGGATATCCCAAAAATCTTCTACTCTACTAGATTCATAATCAACATTAACACACTTGATGTAAGATTTCATTTTCCCGACAAATGTTTTATTTAATGCATCTTTCACGACGGTACCTTTCATTTTTTCTTCTAATTTATCCATCAAAATTCTATTAAGTTCTTGAACGTCATGTTGGGTGAACTTATCAACATCATCCCAGCCAAAACTTCTGGTTAATTCTGCTGTATCTGGAATACCACTACTGACTTGTAATTCGTAAAAAAGTTTCTGTAATGCAGTAGTAACATCAGAAGATTTTGCGGATGTTGGGATTTTGAAAACCGATTTTTTGAAAACTGTAGTGAAGTGGTAGGATTGTAGCAATGAATTCAAATAACAAGTAGCACCTTGATTTCTCAATCCAGTGAAACCAGTTACTCGTCTAGAATCATAATTCACGAGATTATGCCATAACACTCCGGTAGTATCTTTAATTTTTCTAATATAACAAGTAACATTAACAGCCTTATCCTTACTTAAGAAACCAACCCCAGATGGGAATGCATCACTTGGATAAACTCTTTCACTCATCATTTTTAAATCCACAAAATTGCTGAATCCCCAATCTGGTTCTTCATGATTGAAACGATGATTGGTTTTATTGAAATGAAGAATCGAAGGATGATCTGGATTCCAAAGTAATAACCCAAATACAGCACAGCATGACCATTCAGGATCATTGACCATTTTATCACTCTTTGGATCTTTAACTTGTGGAAAAACAGGAGCAAGGTATAAAGCTAAAGTATTCGATTCATTGCCTCTTGGAAACATCAACATTTGCCATTCCACACCTCCACATTTGAATACAGGTGAATTAATCTTTTGATCTCTTAATTTGATATAATCTTTGACTTCCCATGTAAAAGCAATAGAATCCGTAACTGGATAATCTGATTTTGTATCAGGCAACTTTGAAAACCAATACTCTTGATCAGTTGGTAACGGCATGCTTGGTGGTGATTGGGAATTTGAAGTTCTGGCTTCTAGTTTTTGTTGGACATTAACATTTACTGTCCTACCAAAATCAAGGTTTTCCAATCGCATATCATCATTATCATCTTCATCATCTTCTTCATCTTCATCTTCACTAATCAACTCAATGTCTCTGGTATCGATGTGTGGCGCTTCATTATTTTCGGTGTGTTTGTTATTGATTTGGACAGGAATTTCTTGAGATAAATTTACATGTTCATCTCTGACCTTATCAAGATCATTATCTGTCACCTGAGTGGGCATTGTGATGGATGTATTGATTCAATCCTTAGTTGACACTTGAGTTTGATTTGCTAGTTCTTGATTGGAATTGAGGTGATGGATTTATTAAAATATCAATTCAATCGAGGACGATTAGTTTTATGAAAGAATTTGGCCCTTAGCTTGAACGGATTGTGTTGGACGAAAGAGACTCTTGGGTGAATTGACAAGCTTAACTGAGTTTGAAATGACCTTTTGGTTAGACCTTACAGAAGTTCGTCTTATAGCCCAAGAAATCGATCGGCGATGGCTGCGGGTAACCCCAACCCCCCAACATGACAGATCCATCAAACTACTTTGCAGCATTTCTCTAAGAAAACTCATTAAATGTTATAATTTATCAAAGTTTTATACAGGTAAGCTGGCTCTTTCTTGATAGTTGATCATGTATTATGTTGGATGAATTCCTCATGCTGTTAAGAACGAAATGAACTTACAAAGAGAAAAAATTAGTTTGACTATCTCATTATTTAAATATCATAATCTTTTACAATTTTTTATACGAAATACAATATACAAAAAGATACACAATTTGTTTGATCTCTCATTTCAATAGTATAATTAGGATCAATTGAAACACATTTTCCTATACTTCATTCACCAAAAAATTTATTCTTCATCCCGAACCATGCTTTGAATGGATTATACCAACTTCCAAACCCGTGTTTTGGCTTCTTTACTGCTTCGAAATGAAACTCTTGTTTTTCTAAATCTTTGACAACTCGGGCCGCTTCTTTTATTGTAATTTGATTTAACACAATATCATAGTAACTTGGATTTAAATGACTTAAATCATCTCTTCCATATGGATTTTCCGTGTTATAATCAGAGATAAATAAGGGGGTCTTTTTAATGATATTCTTATCAGTCTTTAGCTTTTCGAACTCTTCCAAAATTTGTGAGTCAGAGTCTATATCAGACAATCCAATGCCACTTTCACTGAAATTGCTTTCTTTTTGATTTCTTTTGAAACTTTTTAATTTTGAGTTTAGAAGAGAGTCTTGAGCTTCACATTCAAGTTTCTTGAATTCTTCATCATCCCCAGAGAATTCCGCAGTTTCATCAAACTCAAAATACCAACCACGCTTAGGAGCTTTTTCTAGTGCTTTGAAATTTAAATTAATGGATTGATTAGTCAATAATGTTCTTCTTAAGCCTTGTTTGCGCTCGTGGGGTACCAAATCAATAGATGTAAGAATAGATTCATTAATATTTTCATCAGGTTCATTAATGTTTTCTTCAGAAAAAAAAGATCCACTATCCGAGGAGTAATAAGATGATGACGACCAAAAGGAAGTTGCCTTATTTTTAGTTTTCCAATTAATCAAATTTGTAAGTTCTTTGGCCGTTGTGAACTGATGGGCTTCCTCATTTCCTACTTCTTTAACCTGGGTACCATCAAAATCAAAACATCTGATGTTTTCCTTCCCTAATGTCTTGAGCTCTTCACCAAGTAGCACTTTTTTTCTCTTTCGTTTCAATTTCTTATTATCGACCAACATTTTTGGCTTGTTGTTTTGAATATTCTTTGAATTCTGGTAATTCTTTGGATTCAACACCCCGCTATGGAACATAAGAGAAGCGAGCTTTTGTTGGTAAAGCGTCTTGTTTTGAGTAGTTAGATATAAAGTTGTTTTTTCATGATTTCAAAGTTCTGTTTCTCGGAGAAGTATTTGAACACAAAACCAATTGTCATAAAAACTTACATGAAAATACGTTAAAAAATCTCAAAATTACAAATTCTTTTATAGTGGCAGACAATCATGATTCATGATTATATTTCTTTTCTATATTATTCCCTAAATAAAGGCGCTTGTCTTAATTGACTTAAGTATTTGCTCTCTTTTCCTTTTATGTTGCCATTCCACAATTCTGTGCTACTGAAGCATCTTCTAAGCACTTACTCACCGCACTGAAGTTAAACAATACTTACTGTCCGGTTTGCTCAATTTATACTAACTTAAGTATAAGTTATAATTACTTTGAGGCAAATGTCCTCTTATGTAGATCATTAGCAGTAACAGTTAAGCGCTGGAATCGATTTTGAGATTATTCTGGTTATTTTGGTTGATATCTGCCCCAGATTCTAACTGTAACTGACGTTCAATGATACTATTAGACGTATTATTACTTCAATTATTCAATCAAAATCTTTTCATTCCAGTTCAATTCATCAACTGTTAGTTATAACTCCCAAGTCTTACAAAATTTGAAATCAGTGACATGTCGTGACCAGTCACATGCAACACCAATTCTTTTCATTAACAGTTAAAAAGATACCTGAAAACTGTATTCATTGTGTATTACAGTTGATTTTATAATATCATTAACTGCAAAGTCAACGTATACTGTTGGATGAATTTCGTCATTTTGGAAGTCATTTGAATAATAAAATGATAGATCTTTTGCAGTTTTAATTACCAATGTATTACTGGAAGCAAAAATCTTATCCATTTAATCTAATGTTCTAACAGCAGTTTCTGAATATAACCCGATCATCCTAACCAGCCAAATGCAAAGAAAGTGTCAAAGACAAAAAAATCAACTCCAGCGGCAATACCAGCTCCACTACCATCACTATTTAAAGCTTTCCAAATGCAATGACACATGATAGCCCCGGTGACTGCCATTCCAAAGTAGCCACAAATTGTTAATTCTCCTCTACCAGTGGTTTTCAACAAGCTAAACAGGAATTAGTGAGACGAAAATCTACTGTTTGATTTGAAAACACCCATACACTTATAGAAGTCATAATGTCAAGACATTTTGATTAAACTGAGGCTTCTGGGTAAATTGATTTATAGATCAGCTATAGCTATATACAGTTGTCATTGCTGAGCAGGTCCAACTTATAAGTTGACGAAAACTAAAATTGAGGTTTTGGAAATATATGCGGATGGTCTATTTTCCAGAAATCAGTCAAATAAGTTAAATAAAATTCATGTTTTTCTTCTTTACTTAATTTTGAATCTTTCTGTGGAACTCCAAATAAATATGCTTATTCTTGATTCACACTGTCATGTTTTTTCTAGAAACAATGTCACGCAATTGAATAATTCTGGTCATCCATTAGATAATGATCATACTCTCGATGTACTTATAAACTCAATTCAACCAATAACCAATCATCAAATTGAAGGATGTGTTCTAGTTGAAGCGGTGGAGTTTTTTGCTACATTAAATGATCCAAACTTGAAAGAACTCGCCCTTGCTGAGTATTTAACCTGGATTAGAATGCTTAAAGGTACTCAACTACCACTTGAAGGGACGTCAAAAATTGGAGAAAATTACATAAAAGGATTGGTTCCTTGGGTTCCAGTTCCAAAGGGTCCAAAAGCAGTGGATGAAATGTTGCAAATTTATAAAAACCATTCGAGTCCTCAAGAGTATTGTAAAATCAAGGGAGTTAGATTTTTATTTCAAAATCAGCCAAAAGGAACCTGTACTCTGCAAAAAGTAGCTGATTCTATTAACTATATTGCAAGTCAGGGATTAGTTTTTGATGTAGGAATTGATATGAATGAAGGATTGTGGCAATTTAAAGAATTGCTGAATTGATTGGAAAGACCAAGAATGTTACTTATGTTATTAATCATTTATCCAAATGTGTTTATTGTTTGAAAAAAAAAACCGAAAATATCAATTATCATCCAGACTTTTTGAAATGGAAAGAATTTATTCATAAAATAGCTCATGATGATAATAATATTAGTTATTTAAAACTTAGTGGAGCTTTTGATCAATTACCAGAAGATATTAGTATTAATAACAAGACTGCTTTAGAATTCATGTTACCTTGGATTAAAGTATTATTTGAAGAATTTGGGGCTGATAAAATAATTTTTGGCTCAGATTGGCCGGTTTGTTCTTTGAAAAAACTGGAAAACACATATGAAAGATGGGTTCAAGTTGTAGAATTGATTTTTGAAGAATTGAAAGTTTCTGAAGATGATCAGAAAAAAATATTTTATGAAAACTCCATAAAGGCATACAATTTAAAAACAATAATTATTTCTAATAGTTATTAAAAGTCATATAAAAAAATGGTTCTGAGTGCTCATTTTACCACCATTAAAAGATGAAACTTCATTTTGTTTTAACTTTTTTTTTGGCAAAGCTTATAAAATTTTATAGTAAATAATATTGAAGCACCCACCCATGAGCTGATTTGAAATCACAAAAAAAAATTAAAAAATTAAAAATAAAAATTAATTCAAAAATTTGTAAAATTGACATAATTTTTCAATATATTTTTAACTAAACAAAGATAAAATGGGAATTACTCCAGAAATCTTAAATAAACTTCAATTGAATCCGTCATGTGTGAGAAATATTTGTATATTGGCTCATGTTGATCATGGTAAAACCACATTATCCGATTCATTATTATCAACTAATGGGATTATCTCTCAAAGAATGGCGGGAAAAGTTAGGTATTTAGATTCAAGACAAGATGAACAAGAAAGAGGAATAACTATGGAAAGTAGTGCAATTTCATTATATTTCAAATTATTAAGGAAATCTTTGAAAGAAGAAGAAGAAGATAAAGTTGAAGAACATTTGATCAATTTGATTGATTCACCAGGTCATATTGATTTCACATCAGAAGTTTCAGTGGCCTCAAGACTTTGTGATGGGGCTTTAGTCTTAGTTGATGTGGTTGAAGGAATCCAATCACAAACAGTAACAGTTTTAAGGCAAGCCTGGAATGATAAATTGAAACCAATTTTAATTTTGAATAAAATTGATAGATTGTTCTTAGAACTTAAAATGACTCCATCTGAAGCTTATATTCATTTGAAAAAAATTGTTGAACAAGCAAATGTGGTTATTGGGGGATTTTTTGCCGGGGAAAGAATGTTAGAAGATGAAATTTATAGATTAAATTTGGAGAAAAACAAAGATGCAGAATTCATTGAAAAAGATGATAAAGATTTATATTTCTTACCAGAAAAAAATAATGTTATATTTGGTAGTGCAATTGACGGTTGGGGTTTTACAATTCAACAATTTTCCAATTTCTATGCCAAAAAATTAGGATTCAAAAGAGAAAATTTACAGAAAGTCTTATGGGGCGATTTTTATCTCGACCCAAAAACCAAAAAAATAATTAATTACAAAGGTTTAAAAGGAAGAAAAAATTTAAAACCATTGTTTGTACAATTGATTCTTGAAAATATTTGGAAGATTTATGAAAATACTGAAACTGATTCAAATAATGATCCAGAAACTTTGAATAAAATTGTCAAAGCTTTGAATATCAAGATTTTACCAAGAGATTTAAGATCAAAAGATAAAAGAAATTTACTCAAAACAATAATGTCACAATGGTTATCAATTTCAACTTCAATTTTAGTAACAGTTATTGAACAATTAAAATCTCCAATCATCTCACAAGGATCAAGAATTCCTTCATTATTAGAAATCATTCCAGATTCTGATATGATTGATATTGAATTGAAAAAAGGAATGATTGATTGTGATTCAAAAGGACCAATATCTTGTTATGTATCTAAAATGATCAGTGTTAACGAAAACGAATTACCCAAAAAAAATATCGAGAGTTTGAATCAAAAGGATGTCGCTGAGTTAGGAAGAGTTGCTAGAGAAAAAGCCCAAAAGGCAGCTGAACAAGCAAGAAAATTAGAAGAAGAAAATAAAAAAGCTGAAAATGAAAATATTACCAATACCGTGGTAAACTTTGATGAATATGATGATTTTGATTTTGATGAAGAAGAAGAAGAAGAAGAGGATCTTATCGACGTTCCAAAAGAAGTTTTGATTGGATTTGCGAGAATTTATTCTGGAACTATCAAAGTTGGGTCAAAATTAATGGTTTTAACTCCTAAATATGATCCTAAAGATCCAAAACCTGAACAGTACACCGAAGTGATAATTGAAGATCTTTATTTGTTTATGGGTAGAGAATTAATTAGAATCAATGAAGCTCCAGCAGGGAATATTATTGGAATTGGAGGATTAGATGAAAAAATCTTCAAAACCGGAACATTAATTGATGCCAATTTATTCAATGTACAACATAATAATGGAATCAATTTGAGTGCAATTTCCACTTTAACTGCCATTCCTCCTATTGTGCAAGTGGCAATTGAACCCGCTAATCCACTACATTATTCAAGATTTTCTCATGGATTGAATCTTTTAACTGCTAGTGATCCTGTTGTTGAAACATATATCAATGATAAAGGAGAATATATTCTTTGTTGTTCTGGAGAATTGCATCTTGAAAGGTGCTTGAAAGATTTGAAAGAAAGATTTTGTGGGATTGAGATTTCTGTCAGTGAGCCAACCATCCCATACAGAGAAACCATTGTTGGTCCAGAAAGATTATTGACCAGTATGGAGAACATTTATGACGGATTTGGGATCAATGAAATGAATCCTTTGAAACATCTCGAATTTGGAAATAAAAGAGGTTATTACATTACGAAAATTGATGGTAATGATGATGAAAAAAATCAATATATTGAATTTAAGGTTAGTGTCAAGCCAATTCCTGAAAGTATTATTAACTATTTGATTGACAATCAATCATCGATCAAAACCGTCCTAAATTCCAAAAATTCTCCACAAGTTGAACATTTAGTCAATGATTTAATTACAATCATCAAAGAAGATTTGTCAAATGAAGAAATCAAAAAACAGGTATTGAAAAACAAAGATCATTTCTACAACTCTTCAGAAAACATAACCGAATTAATTTCCGAAAAAATCATATCTTTTGGTTCAAATAGAACTAATTTGTTAATTGATAAATCTAACAAATTATCAACCTTAACTTACCAACACCCACACCCATTAACTTTTTCCGGATCAATTATCAATGGATTCAAAATTGCTACTGATCAAGGACCAATGGCTTCTGAACCAATGGAAGGGGTTTGTGTTATCATTGAAGAAATTAACATAAAAAACGATAATGGTGAAAATCCTTCAATTACCAATTTATCAGGAAAAATCATCAGTAACATCAAAGACTCAATTCATGAAGGATTCTTAGACTGGTCGCCTAGATTAATGCTTGCAATGTACTCCTGTAACATTCAAGCCACTGCAGAAGTATTAGGAAAAGTTTATTCAGTGATTCAAAAAAGACGAGGTAAGATCATGTCAGAGGAAATGAAAGAAGGAACCATGTTATTCAACATTGAGGCCAAAATCCCGGCAATTGAAGCGTTTGGATTTAGTGAAGAGTTCCGAAAGACCACAAGTGGGGAAGCCATACCTCAACTAGTCTTCAAAGGTTATGAAATCATCAACGAAGACCCATTCTGGGTTCCTAAGACAGTTGAAGAACTAGAAGCCTTGGGAGAAATTGCCGAAAGAGAAAATTTGGCAAAGAAATACATGAATAATATTAGAAGAAAAAAGGGGCTTTTTGTTAATGAAATAACCGTCAAAAATGCTGAAAAGCAAAGAACTCTTAGAAAAGATTAGCAACATGCATGTTTTTGATACAGTATAGCTAATATTTTTCAAATTTCTGGAGGTTTAATTAATATAGAGCAAATGAGAATAAATGCAATAACTGAGACATTTTTGAAACCTTTGTAAGTTTGGACCCTCATAACTCTTCAGCTTTTATCATGAATCTTGAGCTAAATTTGAAATTTGAATAAAGGTTCAAAACCATCATGTTTGACATTTAAAAAACTCGGTGCAATTATTGCTGTAACTGAAGTAGTTTCCGCATATTGTTCCAACAGTGATTTACTTACTAGAGTAGTTTCACAGGTGTTGAACTCTAGTTTTTGAATACAAAATATATTGTTTGCAAAATGTTTTGAGAATTGTTTCGAATAATACAAATTTATTCGTAATAAGTTTAATCATAAAATTAATCAGAGCCATTATAATAAAGTTAATAATCCAGAGAAAAAAAAAAGTAATGCTAAAAAATGAAATGCAAATGATGAGATATTATGTACTAAGTAATGATACAAAAGGTATTGTGAAAAAAAAAGATGACGTTAAAACAATTTGTGAAAAATTGAAAATAATAATAATTATTATTATTATTGCATGAAATTGTTAGAGAATTGTGAAGTTTCATGTTGTTGTGCTTGTGCCTGTTGTTGTTGTTGTTGTTGAACAAAATCATAATAATAATTTTGTTTCAAAAATTCATTACCCATTGGATTTGAATAATTTTCATTAGAATTATCAAAAAAAATATTATTTTGATGAATCTTATCATTTTCAAATCCAACAATACTCTCACTTTCAATGCTACTTGAATAATTCAAATAAGAACTTCTAGCACTCGGAACATTTTGAATTCCTTCATTTCTAAGTTTTAAAAAATGATTATTGGACATCAACAGATCAGTAGCAGAATCACAATGACTCAAAGTGTTTGTTTGTTGATGAGGACTTGGAAATTGTTTTGGTAAACCACCAGTAAAATTCATACTCATATTATTATTTGGATCAGAGGCTTGATGTCTAAGATGAGGAGATTGTAAATTATTATTTGAATTAGTGATATTATTATTCTTTGAAGCAATAATTTGAGAATAATCAAATGGTTTGGTATGATCATTATAAGAAATTGGGGAGAGTGAATTTGCAGATTTCTTTAACAATAAACTTTTATGTTTATTAGAACTGTTTTTTTGTTTCAAATTATTCATACTATTATAATCAATTGGTTTTAAACCAGCAAATAATTCCGATTTATTCATCATTTCTTGTGGAGGATTAACATTTTCATTATATGGATTAACAATAGTGCCTCGGAAATATGGCATTTTACAAAGACTTTCAACATCAATTCTTAAATTTGGATCCCAAGTTAAACAAGCTTTAACAGCATCACCTAATAAAGCCAATTCAGGTCTATCAATGATTTGTTCAATTGAATAACCAGGAGTAAATGATAATTGAAAACCTAATTTTCCAGATAAAATTTGAGCATCTTTCCAATAACCACCAAGAGGTTGAAAATGATAATTATAACCTTTTGGAGGTTTATAAGGAGCCCCCAAAACTTTTAAGACTTTCCAAGTTTGATCAAGTTCATTACTACCAGGAAATAAAGGTCTAAAACTAGCAATTTCTGCAGCAACCGCGCCAAAAGCCCAAATATCAATTGGTCTTGAATAATGTTTTTGACGTAAAAGAATTTCTGGAGATCTATACCATCTTGTTGAAACATAAGCAGTATAAGGTTTTTGATTTCCAACTGATCTTGCTAATCCATAATCAGCTAATTTAACAGTATAAAAAGGCAATCTTTGTTGTTGTTGAATATTATTATTACTAAAACCATTATTGATTGTTATAAGGATGTTTTCAGGTTTTAAATCACGATGAAAATAATTATATTTATGAATATGACGAACTCCAGCAAGGATTTGTGATAAAATACTTTTAACAGATCCTTCGCTGAACAATTGACCTCTTCTAGCTTTCATTAACTGATATAAGTTTTGATCCATAGTTTCCATAACAATGTGTAATTTATAATTGATATTGTCAACAAACATTTCGTGAATAAAAACAAGATTTGCATGAGAAGGAATAGCCAAAATAAATTTAACTTCTTTAACTTTTATATAATCTTTTAATTTTGGTAATCTTTTATTCATAGTTTTGATAGCAACTAATGGACTGTTTAAATCAGTACTACCAGCAATTGGATTCATTAAAGTACTCATTTTATCAGCGTTATATTGATAAGGTTCATTTCTTTTGGCCAAAACAACGGAACCAAAACTTCCATTACCTAAATTTGAAATAATATTATAACGCTGTTGAAGGGTCTTTAAAGGTAAATGCCTTGATGGAGAATCAATATCAGGAGGTATAGCAACATTATTGGCGTTTACTGGTTGAATCATATTTGATTGTTGATGAAGATGGAGTTGTTGATGATTATGATGAGTCTTAATAGAACCGCCATTCATTCTTGTACTTTCCTTATCTTTTTGTTTGTTTAGGTTTGTGTAAATGAGTATTAAATAATCAAAAATGTGTTGAACCTAAAGAATATTTCAGTAACAAGAGGAAGAATTAAATTTAAAGGGCAAGGTTTTCAACAAATAAAGGAAATAAAAAGGATTAATATGGATGAAAGAGTAATTAAATACTTTTTGTACCAGCGTTAATAAATATTCCTGAACTGAAATTGTGGGAAAAAGGGATATTAAATTACCAAACAAAAAACAGGAGTGCGGGCGTTAGTATATAAATAAAATTTAACCAGAGGACCAGGACGCTGGTTAATAAAGTTGAATAAGAATGACAGGTATTAAAGATGAATTTGGGTTTGGGAAGGAAGAGAAAAGATGAGGCGAGGAAAAGCAGTTATAAATATATAAAAAAAAGGTTTGTTACTTACAGCAAAATTTCCTCCGTGCAAAAAAAACAAAAAAAACAAATTTAAAATGTCAAAAAAACTCAACCTGTCGCTTGACGCATGAGTTGCAGGATGCAACAAACCTTATCATGTGACAACTTGTCTTCTTTTTTACTTCCTTATTAATTTAATTGACTAGTTATTTAGTTACTTGATTATTAATTTATTGATTTATTTTTTTACAAATTATTATCAATAAAGATTCCAGTTTTTTGTTTTTATTTAACGTTCTATTTCACTTACATATCAAACTAATGGTAGATCTTATTGCGCCGATCTTCGCTGCACCCTCTTTCTCGCTTAAAAATTACTTCTATACAAGTGGTCATCTCTCTATCCTATAACAGCGAAGTTTCTGGAGATTTTTATAAATGCAGTTATCTGTATACCTTTAGCCATCTCATATTATAATTAGGAAATATAGGATCCTATGAATAACAGAGCCTCGAGGATCTCTTAAACAGCTGTATTTACAATTGGAATAGGTGATGTCAAAAAGTAAAAAAGAACACATCAATTGATTAAAGAAAAAATAAATAACAATATTGGCAATTAATTATTGATCAATAAAAATTTATTATAAACGTATAATTAAACAATTAGTGCCTTGCAATTTAGTCATTCTAAATACATTACCTGGTGAGGATTAAAACATGATTATAATCACATCTACATGATATGAAACCAATAACACTCGCTATCTTTTAAAGACTTAGTTTTCTTTCATCCATGGTGTTTCCCTTTTCAGGGAGTAATCTTGTGCGATCAAGGAAGTGATAAAGAATAAAAAAAAAATAAAAGCGTTCCAATTGTATTTTTCCTTAATGCTAAGATGAAATCTGAGTACCTTTTTGATAAAAATTTGACATGAGGTTCGGGATTCAAATTATCGAGTGTTCATAAAATTACCTTTAAAGGGAAAGATAATTTCCTTTGAGGATTAAGGATTACATAAAAGACCAACGCTTACTATACAAAGTATCAATTTATGAGCTGATTCAATTTATTAAGTAAAAAGTGACTATACAAATTTTCAGAATTAGTAAATTAATTAATTTCAATGAACAAGTTGTTGCAGTAACAGGTGGCAATGTCGGACGGTTGAAATTGACACCCAAAGGCATCATTTTATCAAACATTGACGGAAATAATTATGAATGACATCAAGGATAACCGTCAAAATAAATGACTTAATCCTTTTTAATGATGAATTAAATATCCGGATGTTAAATCCCGTCCAATTTGTTATCAAATGATTTTATAAGATTAAACTTTATTATTTATATGCGATCTTCTCAAAAGAAAGAAGTCGCATTTTTTGACGATCTTTTGAGATTCAATCTAGCTTTAACTAGTCAAGAACTTGTACTAGTTACCATTAAATAACTGTTAACTTATTGAGTTATTCCTGATAATGCGGTGCAACCATATATACGAATTAAGAACTATAATGGTAGTGACTGTAAAGAGATTTCTGGGTTTAAAATGAATCCTAGACAAACATTTTTGTACTTTGGCTTCGCACTCGACAAGTTGTCATAATTGACAGGAAAAACAAACAAGTTGTTATTTTTGAAAAAAAAAAATAAGGAAAAATCCAAATTATTGGAACGTTAAAAAGGCAAAAAACGTCAATTTATTTGCAGATTGGTGCCTCGAATGATGATATTAAGAAATTTTCCAATTTTAAAACTACCACTATTCAGTTCCTCAACTATGATGTGAATTGTTTCTCTTTTGTAATTGAGTATTATAGAGATTAATTTTGTTAAATAAAATTACCTTCTTTCAATGACTTTCAATTATCCTGTATCCCCACACGATTAAATTCCACACTATAAGATTTACAAAAACTTTAGTTGTTCTAGAAACTACATATATTATCAATCAATATCGGTTTAACTACCAACAATAAACTTTGCAAAAAGAAAAGCGTGGATCAAGAACTCATCTCTTTGATGCATCAGTTTTCAACTCAAGAACAATCGATTAAGTAGACATACTTATTTCTTTAATTGATCATTGGTCGATCAGTTTAGGTAATTTTGTCATTTAGTTGGTCATTAAGTTTTGTTAAATTATAAACCTACAAGTTCTAGAATTAGTTCATCTTACAAATTAAATCAAGAGCTCTGTCTAGACTAATTGGAAATTTCATTGATTTTCAAAATTTTTAATCAATAGAAATCAGGTTCAATCAATCAGTGAATTTAAATTTACAACGCTTTTAATATAAATAAGAAGTTTGGTGAGAAAAACGTTCATATTGTAAGACTCAAAATAGTAATTAGTAGATCTCCGAGGAAACATTTAACTAATTTATCAACTCCCGTTAATTAACACTAATTCCAAAAAGTTCTAGAAACTTTTTCGACAATTCATCTCCTGTCAATCAATCAAATAAATTTTTTTTTTTTTTCTTTTTGTGAAAAAACCGTTTGTAAGTTTTATGTCAAATTCTATACACACGGCATAATTAACAACTTTTTTTTAAGTTGACATGAATAAAAAAAAAAATCATCACGCGATAACTACTTGGTTAGGATACTAAAGAATAATAGAAATAAAGATCTTCAAAAATTACTTTTGCTCTAAGGCTCAACAACTCAATACAAGAAAAACAAAATTTCACTTTGTATAAAGCAGAACTTATTAATTTTAAAAAAGACTTTTTTTCCCGGAATGTTACTTTGATTGGGAAAACTTTGAAAGTGATGATTAATCACATCATTTTCTAAAAGCTTTAGTGACAATCACCTTTTAGAGGATAGTTTAGAGGTATTTCATACTTTTAGAATTGTCAAAGTTTTTGATGTACTGAGATTGAGAAAATATCCATTTTAGTACGTTATTAATTTTTTAATCATTGGTTTCGGGATATTCGTAACTTCGTGTATTGTGGGAGGATAAATGCTGGTATTGTTGCTAATCAAGTGGATGCCTCAGAGATTCTCAAAGAGTATCATTTCAGAGGAGGTATGACACTCAGAAAGTTTTGCTATAATAGACACAACTATTTGCATCAATATATCGATTAAAAATTTATCATAAAAATCAAATACAAATCGACTTTTATCAAATCAGCTTTTATTGAATTATTACTATTAAAAAGATCTATGAGTTACCATAGTAATGATAATAAAAGAATTCAACCCAAATTTCCCTAAAATAACTATAACTATTTAAATGTTTCAAAAATCAGTAACTCTCCCGTTGAATGAGTAATCACCATGTCTCAAAGGATCTTGTTTTGGACCTCCAACTTCTCCAGTTTTTGGATTAACATCCCCTTCAAATTCTGGAATGGTTGCAAAATATGATGGGAAATTCCCGATATCCGTGGTATCTTTCAAATTAGGAGTAGCATTAATAGTAGAGTCTTCAGTGACGTTGGCGTTATAGTCTTCAATGACTGCTTGAGAATTAGCAAGTTTTTGAAGTCTTTCAAACTCTTCTTGATCTTCATCCGGAAGTTTTGGTGGTGATGGAGTAATTATTGGCTGAAATTTAATAGAAAAAAAACGAACTGAAGCTTTGGGAAGTGATACGCTGGTTTTAGTTAAATTGTTAATAAGAAGTCTCATTTCTTTAATAAATTATTTGATAAATATAAAGTTATTTGATATGGGGTTCATGAAATTGAATCTTTTTGGGGTGATTTTTTTAGGAAATTTAATCTGTGGTGTATGGGTTATTTGAGAAACATCATTACATTGACTAAGTTATTTACAATAGATCCTTTATTATATGATATATGTTGAATATTAATTGATATTAATCGATTACTATATAATCGGAACAATCTACTTAAACATTTTATCTCTGAATCCATAAACGAATCTTGTGGTTTTTTCCATAAATGTCAACATTAAAATAGTATGGGGAGCAAATCTCATTAATGAAGCTTGCATTCCTTTAAATAAAGCCTGCGGACCTTCAAATTTCAAAGTTTTCAATAAACAATCTATTGGTCCATTATATAAATTACCCTTTTGATTATAAACCCTTACTAAAATAACATCAAAAGGATTCAAAAAAATTCCTACTCCTATACCTGTTAAAGTTGAACTTAATAACTGTAATTTTGTATCATTATCTTCATAATTAAATAATCTCATCAAGTTATTCTTAATATAATAATATAATGGTAATTGCATACATGAACCAGCAGTAGTTCTAATAATTGATGTACCACAACCACGAAATAATCCCTTGATTCCATTTTCTTTTTGATATATTTGTTTTAATCCATCAATTGAATTCTTATAATAAGTTTGCTCTTTCCCAGCACTTGTTGATTTTGAATTTGAAGCAAATGCTTGCATTCTAGTTTTAACTAAATATAATGGACTAGAAATAAAAGCTCCTAATGCTCCAGTTATACCTCCACTAAAAATATTCACGTGTATATTTTGATATTTTTGCTCATCTTTATTTGGGAATAATCGTTTATTGCAATATAATCTAGTAGGTTCGTATAATCCTAATCGAGAACAATTTAGTAATATTTGATAAACATAAGCAACCATTAATCCTTTTTGAACCCCTCTGATACCTTCCTGTTGGGCAATAACATATAATGCTTGAATTGGATTTTTAAATGGCTTAACTTTGAAATCTTTTGAATCAATCAATTCTCCTTGAAGCGACATTCTAGTTTTCACAATTTCAATAGGGTTTGTAAAAGTAACCGTACCCACAGCTGCCATTCCGGCAGCTATAATGTTCAAAGTTAACAGATCTTGCTTCACTGCTGCCATAATATATAAAATTTTTGTGGTTGAAGTAGATCATTTTATATGTTGAAAGCTTCGAGGTCAGATTTATATGAAATAAGGCGGAAAAGCTTCACCGGAACCTCGGATCCGAGTCCCGATATTTTTCAAGAATAAAGAGAATATGAAATAGCAATCCTTTGAGTTATTTATGAATGAATGACTTTCGTTCACAACAAGAATATAGAGCACTACTATGATAATTTATTTTATTAATTGATAAAGGAAGAGAAAATGTAAATGAACAGACATCCGTACACCAGTTTCCACCCAAGCTCTTGGTGCCTCATCTTCTAAAAAAAAAATTTTATTTTCAAATTTAATTAAATAACAACAAAAGTTAATTATCTAATAAGCTAATAAGATGAGTAGTGATAGTGAGGTTGAAAGTATTGAATTGAAGCAAGTGAAAAAAGAGAAAAAAGAGAAGAAGGAGAAAAAGGAGAAGAAAGAAAAGAAAGAAAAGAAGGATAAAAAGAGTAAAAAGGATAAAAAAGATAAAAAAGACAAAATATCAAAAAAAAATAAAGATGAAGACGAAGATGAAATTGATATTAAATTAGATGAGCCAATGCCGTTATCTAAAAAAGAACAACGTTTATTGAAAAAAGGTAAAGTGGATAAAATCCCAAAGAAAAAACTTGAGACTCCAAAAATTAAAACTGCTGAAGAAGATAAAGAAACTACTGTTATTTATAGTGTTTGGGTTGGTAATTTATCATTTGACACTACTGAAGAACAACTTAGAGATTTTATTGTTGTGAAATCAAAATTAAATCATGAAACTGATCCAGAAAAATATCCAATTTTAATAAATAAGGAAGATTTCATTAGACTTAAATTACCAAAACAAACAACTAATCCAAAAAAAGCTAAAGGATTTGCATATATTGATTTCAAAACTGAACAATTAATGAATATGGCCATCGCTTTATCAGAATCTGATTTGAATGGTAGAAATTTATTAATTAAAAATGGTAATGATTTCAAAGGTAGGCCAGAAATTAGTAAATCACAAGAAATTGAATTTGGTACCCCATCAAGAATTCTATTTGTGGGTAATTTATCATTTGAAACCACTGAAGATGATTTAGATAAACATTTTAGACATTGTGGGGAGATTTTTAGAATCAGAATGGCTACATTTGAAGATTCTGGAAAATGTAAAGGTTTTGCATTTATTGATTTTATTGAAATCGAATCAGTTACAAAAGCTTTAAAGGATAAACTTTGCCGGAAGTTGATGGGGAGACAGTTAAAATTACAATATGGAGAAGATAGAAGTAAAAGAGTTCCTAAATCAATTAGTGAAAATCGAAACAAAAGAAATTTTGAGACTCGTGATAATGATAATCTTGAAGAAACATCAACAAATCATTATGAAAGGAAACCTGATCATGAAAGAAGTTTTAAGAAACCTAGAAAAGATTTTGATAATGCGAAAAGAAGAGTTAAGAGTAGTGTGGCCCTTGCTAAAGCTCAAAGAGGGTCGGCTGCAATTGTGGAATCTACCGGGAAAAAGATCAAGTTTGACTAGCTTGTCCAATTCGTGATTGTATTTGTATAATTAGTTATTTCATTTATTAATAAATTAATAAACACATTCTTCTATTGTTTTGATTTGCTTATTTGTAGTTGTTAATGAACTGTGTGTGTCACGGGATCACTGGATTTCTAATTTTTTTGTATTCAAAAAATGATTCTAAAAATTGCAAAACATTCACAAAACATCCTTTTTTGCCAGATTCTCCAACCACTTTCCTTCCTTTAATAGACCATGATGAACAGCAGTGACAGCGGAACATCCACTCTCCTGCCGCCCCTGGACTTCTTCCTTCGCTCCACCCTTCTACTAGTCCAACGGGACCTGGGTCTGTTAGACGAGGAAAACACCTCTTCCTCTTCCTCTTCTTCCGTATCTTCAACTACTACAAGTTCATCATCCCTTTCTGAGTCATCATCTTCTTCCTCTAGCTCATCTACTGATACCCTGTACTCCTTTTCTAGTTCTACTGGCACAGAACACAAAAGAAAACTGGGTGAGTCAAGCTCCTCTTTGAGCTCCAGCTCATCTACAATTTCAGGTTGGTCAGAGACATCCACATCTTCTTCAATATCCACCACCACCACCGGAACCGAATCAAAGAAATCTCATCATTCTGGAACCTCATATTCCTCGTCTTCCGAAGAGTTCGTTTCCATTATTACCACCCTTTCTATCCCTTCAAGTAACGGAACTTTAACCCTGACATCTTCTTCAGCTTTATCTACCAATACTTCTTCTTTATCATCTTCGTCATCTTCCTCCTCTTCCTCCTCTTCCAACAAAATATCCTCGAATACTACCATTGTTGTTAGCACAGTGACCAAGACTCAACTAGTTAAATTCAGCGAAAGTACAGTGGTGCAAACTGACTTTTCTACTGTAATAGTGGGAGTTACTCCAACTGCTTTATTGACAACTTTTGGTTATGTTTATACTCAACCATATGAAGTTGTGGATGATAAATCAACATTTGAAACTAGTTTTCCAACCACTGTTACCGTGACAACTTATAACGCTGATACCCTGGTTTCAATGCCTAATTTTGCTACAATGACTATTAGTGAAGATTATTATAAGCACAACATATTGAAAGAAACTGATAAAGAAAGTCGAGTCCCAAAGTTGGCTGGAGGAATCACCGGATCTATTGGTGGTTTTCTTTTGGTGCTTTTTTTGGTTTGGTTGTTATTTAGAAAGAAATTCCCTTCTTGGATCAATAATAATAAGCCAACCAATCCTTTTACTGAGAAATCAGGGTTTGGAATATATTCTAGAAATAAAGAAAATCATGATAATTCCAGTAATGTTAATGGTAATAATAGTAAGGAAGAGCCAAATAATAATGAAAGCTCAAACAATAATCATAATGAAGAAAATCGTTTTAATAAATTTATCTTGAAGTTTAAAAAATCATCAACACCCGCTATTCCTCCTCGTCCAGTGACCGCTAGAATGCATTCTAATGATAGTGGACTTACTGTTGACAGTACTGTCAGTTCAACTGGCAGTGATAACGGTTTATTTGCCATGAGAAACAATTTATTACAAGGTCTTAATAATCAACCAAATCTTAATATTATGAATAAATTAGGCGATCAAAATGAAGAATCTAAAAAGAAGAAGAAAACATCTCAACATTATTCAAGAAATAGAGTAATTGATACAGTTTATGAAGAGAGTGCAGAAAGTATTAATTCGTCTAGAAGATCATCTTTGGCATCATTAGGTTCAATTTTTATTTCTAAATCAAGAAAAAGTACTAGTAGTAATAACCCTAATATTAAATCACCTGCTGGTCTTGCATCACCTCCTGAAGATACTAATGAAGTTTCAACTCCTAAATCTAATTACAAAGCTAGTTTTAAAAATAATGATAATAGCAAAGTACAAAAACCACAAAGTACACCATTTTATTCCAAAAGTGGCAAAGTTATCAATGATAGATATTCAAGATCAGGATTACGGAATTATTATGTTACTGAAAATCCATTTGAAATTCCTGGTGATAATGATTCAATAAATTCATCCAATTCTTCATTATCTGTTGAAAATGAATTTGATTCTGTTAATCATGATAATACAAATCCTCCAGAACCACCAAGGCCTAGAAAATCAAAGATTATTGAACCTTCAAAGGAAAATAATTTTGGTTATATTGATAAATATGCCAATGAAAGTAAGAGAAGATCTTATGATAGTGCCTCTTCCGGTGAACCTTTTATTAAACATAGTGTGGACGATATTAGTCTGTTAGGCTCATGATTACTTTACCAATTAGATTTCTTAACCAACTAAATTTACAACTAAATTATACCCAATTTTTATTTTATATTATTACAAATGCCCTTTTTCAATTTTCACTTTTTCAACTATACTAAGATACTCTTAACTGTTTACCCCTAGATTCCATTTTTTTTTATTTCTTTCAAAGCTTGGGACTTTTTTCCTTTTTTTTATTTTTTTGTTTATCATAGTTTTGGTTTTTTTTACATAGGTTTTAAAACATTGTTTCCTTTTATTGCTTTTTTGTCATTTGTTTTTAGAAGGAAAAAGTTCAAATTAATTTCAATTTTTATAAATTTTCCTGTTTATTTAGCTATACCTAGAATATATACATTCACTAGTAATTACAAAGTCCTTTTTTTACATTATTAATAACAATAGAAGTCTTGTTAGGTATTGGTTGACATGTAACATAATTTTTTAAAAATGGTCAGCAATCTCTTGATGTTAGTTAAATTTTTGCAAATAATATTGGTTGAAGATAATAATCTTTGATTAAAAATACAAGAGCAAAAGTTTTTCCAGTAATGTTTACATTCTTTGAGTGTAATAAATTTCATGTTAATTATATTTGAAATTTTCCAGTAATGGTTTTTTCACTAAATCAACCATTGATGAAACAAAAAAGTATATTTGATAATAATAATGAAGTACTTTGTCAAATTCTCTAAAAATCAATAGAATTTTCATAGTTTAACTAATTATTTGATAGTATTTTTGATCCTCATAAATATTATAAAAGTAGAGACAAATTCTTTAGTATATATGAAAGTAATTGTTGATTAATGTGTAAAAACTTCCCGAATTGTGCACATGCATCACATACATTGTAAAACATCTTCCTGGTGTAATTGTGCTATATCCCTGGTCATAAAATATAAGTGATTGTTTGTGCGGACGACTCGGTTTTGGGTTACGGCGCTGCGGACCGCGTGCCCGAGTTCTTGACTTTGTTAACAAATTGCTAAACTTCAAATTAATAACAATAAAAAAACAATCAAATGGATTAAAATGACATCAAAAACATTGAGGAAAAGAAAAAATAAACTGAATAATGTCAAACAACAATTTGAAGATGAATTAGTAAAAAAAGTTATTACCACAAAGCCCAAACAACCAGAATCAATAATTACAAATTCCCCACTTTATGAATTTTTATCACCCTTCAAACCAGTTCAAAATCAATGGATAATCAAATATATCGTGATAATTTTTGCCCTAATCATTAGAATTGCCGTTTCTTATGGTCCATATTCAGGGATGAATACTCCTCCAATGTTTGGAGATTTCGAAGCTCAGCGTCATTGGCTTGATTTGACCATTAATAAACCCATTAAAGATTGGTATTGGTATAATCTTGAATATTGGGGACTTGATTATCCTCCGTTGACTGCTTATCATTCGTTAATCTTGGGGTATTGTGGTAAATTTATTAATCCAACATGGTTTAAATTAGATGAAACTAATGGGATTGAAAATGATGAATTGAAATTTTTTATGAGATCAACAGTTTTGTTATCTGAATGTTTTTGTTATATCCCTGCCGTTTATTATTATACCAAATGGTTCAATAAGAATATTGATATTTTAAATAAAAAATCCAACATTAATCAAATTCTCTGTCTTGCGATTTTATTATTTCAACCAAGTTTGATTTTAATCGATCATGGACATTTTCAATATAATTCAGTAATGTTGGGTTTCACATTATTATCATTGAATAGTTTTTTGTATGATCATTTATTACTTGGTTGTATATTTTTTGTGCTTGCTTTAACTTTTAAACAAATGGCATTATTTTATGCTCCATTGATTTTTTGTTACTTGTTAGGAATTACATTCAATCCATTTAATGAGATCTTAAATAGAAAACACAAGAATAAATTTGAAATTTTGAATTTATTTTTAATTGGAATTATTACTTTGTCAACATTTTTGATAATTTTTTTACCATTAATGATTTTTTCAGATAACGGGTTATTGAATCTAAAACAATCAATCTTAAGAATTTTCCCATTTAATAGAGGGATTTTCGAAGATAAAGTTGGGAATTTTTGGGGGACAAGCAATATAATTATAAAATATAAAGAAAAATTCTCAGTCGATTTTATGAAACTTTCTGCATTACTATTAACAGTTTTATCAATTTTACCAGCATGTTTGATTATCTATTTTATTCCAATTAAATCATTGATTCCTTGGACTTTAAGCTCTTGTTCTTGGGGATTTTTTTTATTTTCATTTCAAGTTCATGAAAAATCAATTTTATTACCTTTATTACCCACTAATTTATTGTTTTGTTATATTAATGATAATGAACTTTTCCAAATCTTATCTTGGATTAATAATATTTCATTATTTAGTTTAAACCCTTTGTTGAAAAAGGATAAACTAGATTTACAATATTATTTATTGATTGGACTTTCAAATTGGTTAGTTGGTAATTTAAATTTAAAAGTTTTATGGAATCATTTTGAATTATTATTGAAAAATTTTTTCACTTTAAATTGGCTTCTTAATGGGATTATTGTTATAACATCAATTTTGGCAACTATTTTAGATTTAATTCCTTATTTTATAGAACCCCCAGCAAATTTACCAGATCTTTGGGTAGTAACTAATATTTCATTAAGTTTTGGTTGTTTTTTTATTTTTTATCTTTGGATTACTTATAGATGTTATTCATTGGCCGTTGAAAATTGATCTTTGATTGTTTATATATGACCTTAAAAACGTTTATGTTTGCACATTTTTATCAAAAGTAATAAATTTTTTTAAGGAGATAATGATTTACAATCAATTCAAATAAATCTTATAAATTTTTTATTGTACTATAATTTTCCTTTTAAAAGTTTACCATCAAGATTCTTGTAAATACACAAAGATTGCTGAGTGATTAAAGCTAAAGATTCCCCGAATTCATTATAAAGTGTACAACTAACCAAAACTCTTCCATGATCAGCATTAATGAGTTTGACGTTATACATGATAATAGAATCATAACTCAAATCCTTGTGTTTTGGATTACAAAAATAAATATTATGATCCACGGAAGTTGAGAACAAGATTGTTTTATGTGGCACTCCTAAGATTCTAAAAGAAGAATCAGAAAGTAAGAAATCACTAATGTAACATAAAATGGTCTTTAAAATCAAATCAGCGTCATCTTTCCCGTTAATCTTTGCATTGGTATTTGGTTTGACAACTTTCATTCCAACCCAAACTTCTCTTTTTTCCAAAATATCTGATCTTGTGAAGCCAATGTTTTTCAAATGACTTTCGGAATGGTCAAGATAAACACTAAGGGATGCATTTGCTACTGTATGTTTTTCATCCCATCTTTGGAAAGTTTTGTTGAAATAATCTTTATCTAATTGTAATTCATTCTTATTGATAATTTTCCATAATTTCGAATTTTTAATTGATTCAAAATCTGGACATTTATTGACATCTGGTTGAATCCCAAATTTCTTATTATTAATGGCATCATAGTTTTTGTTAACAAAGATACAAGTCATGATAAAACAAACTTGATTCTTTTGAATGATTTTAACTTGACGATGGATCATTCTTTTACTGTCTCTTAATCTTTCCACTTTATAAATGATTCCTCCAGCCTTTGCCAAAACCGCATTCATGAACTTACACTGAGTAGCGTCAAGAATGAAACCTGGATGGTCAATGGTTTGGGCACAGGCATAGGCTCCTTGAGCTACTAACATTCCTCCGTAACTGTTATTATTTATAACGTTGAAAAAGTAAGCATGAATATTGTACTTATTGACAAATTGGTCTTTTTCATTTGCATACGGAACAAGTGCCAAATCTTGATATATTTTAGAGTCTGAGAAGTCCATTTTGAAAATGTGGTTATAAGTTGACCAGTTTTTAGGAAAAGGAGGAAAGAATGTGAGTTTTATGTGATTTTTTTGAAACTCCTTCGGGGATCTTCTTAGTTAAATGGATCAGCAAAATTTTTTGCTAATTAAAAGGGAAACGTTGAATTGTCACTACCACCGTCTCCAATGACGATGGTATGTAATGCCGTCTATTTAAAAAGATTCAAACAATTCAAGTTATTTATTGAAAGATTTAGTCTTTTCAATTCGGAGTTGACGATGGATGTTATCTTTGAATGGGTTTTTGTTATCACAACTCCGAGGAATTTCTATAAATGTTTTACTAATTTAACTAGCAATTCTATTGTTACAGATACTTAATCTTACTCTAATCAGATCAAAATATCATAGTCAGATAATTGAAGATCAATAAAAGAAGGTGCCAGCATAGCCTTTATCTCTCGCTCGTGAGCCCTCATTATTTTTACAAGTTTCTCTCATTTTTAACAATTAAACAATTTTACAATTGTCAACATTCATAATTATCAATGGAATATTATAAAAAGATAATGATGTAATTCAATAAAAGATCCAATTTCTATAAAAGACTTTGATCAAACTTTCGCAAAGAAGTTCCTTATTTAAAAAGCCAACCGCCAATTTTGAAATTATCAATTATTAATCCATCTTTTCCTACTAAAACACACCATCGACAACCAACAATATGGATATCAGCAAACTACAACACGATCTTCAGTTGGTATCTGTTTCTCCCACCACTTTCACCAATAAGTATCCTCTTCACGTTCTTGCGGGGAATCTAATCAGAGGAAATTCTTTTGGAGGATGTTTGATTTATCAATCAACTCTTGCGGGATTTCTTACTATTGAAAACATTGATGACTATTATTGTTTATCAGTCCACTCATCTTTTATTGATGGTGTGAAAAATGATACCGAATGTTTCTATAATGTTGAAATCTTACGAAATGGTAAAAGTTTCCAACATCGATTAGTCAAATTAATTCAGAATGATAAAGTTGTCTATATTGCTACTGTTTGTTTTGGTTTAATTGCACAAAATAAAAAATTCGGCAAACAACCAATCATTGATGATACCCCAATTCCTAATTTTGGGGTAAAAGATACCAGTAAAAATCCATTTGTAAATAATCAATTCAATACAAATATCATTGATGATGACAAATTATTTTACACAGAAGAGGAAGCTTGTATCAAAAGAATAGATTGTGTGGAAATTAAAAAAGCTACTAATTCCATCAAGGGTAAGAAATTCTTTGAGGAAAATGATCCAATTCCGATAACTGATAGAAATATTTATTTTTGGACAAGATTGAAAGAACCAAAGTCAAATTATAGTATTGATGATAACTCTCAAAGATATGATTTGATGAATAAACAACTTTCTATCGGATACATTTCTGATCTTAGTTTTATCATGAACGTGGGAGAAATATTAGGATTAGGTTATGGAAATTCCCATGAAAATTTCAAATTGAGTCTTGATCATACAATTTATTTTCAAAAACCCATCAGTAACAATTTCAACTACTCAAATTATGATTGGTTATTTCTGAAAAGTAAATTATTAAAAATGGATGGGGATGGTAAATGTGTTATTTCGATGTCAGTTTTCAATAAATTTGGTCAAATGTTGGCAATTGTTAATCAGGAAGCTTTTTGTGTTTATGATAATAGAAATGAACATTTGTTTGGAAAGTTATAAATATACACGATCAAATTTAATACATCAATTTGTTTACAAAATTCATTATCTGTACAGTCAATTGAAAAAATATAAACTCCTTCATCATTGCCATCTCCATGCTTGATAACAAATTCTAGTTATTCCTTAAGTTTTTGTAAAACTTCCATACAGATGATTTAACTTAATCTTAAGGTTACGTTATTTAGCAGGTAATTTTAAATAACAATTTTCATACTTTAAATATAACCTCAAATTTTCCTGAACAATTGAAATCTGAGAAATTTTATCTATCAAATAATAATTCAAAGTTTAGAAATTCAATTAAAAGAGCTAATTACAACGTTATGCTTTCTTAGAAGAAAGAACAACATAAGTTTTAAAAGATGTTTCTCAAGTTATCAAATATATCACACGATTCAGATGTAATTAGGCGAAAGGGTTCAAGGATAAAGTTGATGCTAAACTGTTTTGGAGAATTGGTAAATTATGATTTTGTTTCAACAATTTGTATTGGCTCATAACCAAAACAGTTGCTTGATTTATTTGATTGTTTGTAAATTATTTTGATTTTTTTTCAACTAAATTTCCATTTAAATCTTATTCTTCTCTAGGTTGATCAACTTCTTTTAGTTCATAATCTTGACCCCAATGATTAATTTGTGAACTATTCTTAAAATTCTTCATATTGTAGGTAAGATTATCTTGAAAAAAACGAACACTAACAATTGACTTGTTAATAAGATCATAAACTTTGATAAATTTGCTGTATTTTTTTCAGCAACAGTATAGTATTTTTTTCAAGTAGAACAGTTAATGACTTTAAAAATCAGATTTACTGAAATCACCCACACACCTTGTAGATCAACATGCAAGTTAACACTACAATAAGAATGTCTCCATCTTAAAAAATTTCTGAGAATTTTGAGGGCTCCATTTTGCAAACAATGTCGTTTTATTGAAAGTTGATTTTAAAGTTACTTTATTTGATTATCATTACAGAAAAAGTAATCTTTGAATTTAGTTTTCATACTATAAATAAACGCCCAAACTGGAGTTTCCACTGGAGGTTACAGTTGTAAATTAATGAAAGGTTTTAATGCTGAAGCTGATGCTGATGATTTTTTTAGAAATGGTTTGTTTCTAGAGTACTGGTAAATTGTATATCTTGAATGATAGATCCATTTATCTTTTATATTGCCAATATGGAACTTCAATTAGGATCTTTACAATGAATCAAAGACCTGTAATTTTTTCAAGCAACGGAATTTTAGTGCTAATGGATAAGTATCACAAGCCGATGTAGTTCTCAACAAGAACAAGCCACTTCAACAGCTTCGCAAAGCTTACTTGTGGTCTAAAGGAACAAAAAATTTGCGGACATCGGATTCATGAATGGAATCAAATGTTAGAAATCATCTTTGTTCCAAACTATTTTGTTTACAAGCTTTTGTTAATGTTAAAAGCATTTATAAAATAAGAATAATAACCCCCCCAGCAAAAAAAACAAACAAAAAAAATAAGCAAGCAATAAAAAAAAATTAAATTAATAAATATTATTATACTTTGATTATATTAAAATGAATCATTTGATAAGCAATGATGCGGCACAGATAACAACAATTAAGAAGTATCTTCATTATGATTATTGGAATTCTCATTCTCCCATTCTCTTGATCTACTAGGTGATCTATGATGATGGTGATGATGACGACTTCTTGAAACTGAAGTATTAGTCAGGGCAGTATTGTCGTTATTAGAACCGGCTGTTGCTGTTGTACTTGAAGTATTGCTACTGGTACTATTTGTAGCTGGTTGACACCAATACTTATGGTATTCCCAAGCTTTATATTGACAATCTCTTGAACAATATTTGGCTCTTCTGCAACGTTTACATTTAGAAAATCTTTTCTCAGTTTCCCATTTTCCACATCTAGTATTACCACACTGTCTAATTCCACCTTTTTGTTCATCTTTTCGGCATGAATTTCTCATAATAACTCCAGCCCAATGATTAAATTCAGTTGAAAACATATCACTACTAAATAATTCCACTAATCCAAAAATATTCAAATAATCCAATGGAATTGAAGAATAATCCAAATCATGTTTTGAAACTATTGTGGATTGTGATGAATTAAATCTTTCAAGATCTTTTTCATTTGATGGTAAATAATTATTATAATTGATAAAAGGCAAATTTTTTGAATAATTATCAACCAATGAAATAATAATTGGCGATTTATAATAATTTAATGGTAAATGTAAAAATTTTTCTTTTAATCTTTGATAACCAAAATTGATAGAAATTTCATTTTCGTTACTAACGTTTTCTCCCAAAAAAGTTTCATAATTTGAATCATCAAAATCATAATTATCATAATCCCATTTTTTTGATAATTCATCTTTTTTCTTTTCATAAAATTGAATTTTTTTCATTTTATAAATTAACTTTGAATTAAGTTTCAAAATTTTTTCAAATTTTTTATCAATTTGGTAAAGTAACATTGATTTGTTAATCTTATTACTCATTGAATTCTTGATAAATAAATTCAGATCAAAATCTTCATTATATTTATCTTCAAAATTAACAAAGCTGTTATTTTTAGTGTGATTAATAATACTTTTCTTTTTGATTGAAAAATTGTTTTTATTTTTCAGAGTAATTTCTTCATCATCAAGAAGTGCTTCATCTATTGATGGTAGTGTACCTCTTTTAAACTCAGTCTCATCATTAATGTTTTCAAGATCATATTTAAGATTAAGATTTGCATCATTTAATGACTGAATTTGGCCCAATGATTCATCGTCAATTGCTTGAACAAGTTTAGTGTTTGAAGCATAATTTTGACCAAACTCCACACTTTCCATTTCATCTCCAGTTGAATCATCTGATGAAACATTATCTTCATCTTCTTCTTCTTCTTCATTGACATCTTCTTCTAAATTGATGTTTAACTCTTTATAAGATGATGCATTAGCCAAAACTTTATAATTATTAACGAACTTAAATAGCTCAGTGATATCATCTCTGTTAAGTTTTTCCAAAGTTTTGATATTTTCATTGATTTTTTCCAAATCTCCACCATCAATTTTCAATGAAACCAATTTATTTTCAATCATTTCAAATTTATTGATCAAATCATTGTATTCGTTAGTTACCCCTTGATTATTTGAAAATCTAAACAATGAACTGCCCGTTGATCCACTTGAGAACAAAAATGACATTTCAGAAGTTGAACCTAACTTAGAATTCAAAATTGGAATTTCGTTACCCATTTTATCCCAGCCATTTTTGAAATGTTTTTCAGCAATCTTTTTACTCAAAGAAATCAAATCAATTGGCGAGTTCTCCAAATTGGGATTGTTTTTCAAAACATTAATATCATGAGGGTAATCACGTAATGATAATTTAGGAACAATGTAAGTAAACTGTAAAACATCCTTCATATAAGTATATTTTGAGACAAATGCCAATAATTGTAAGACCCAAATTATATCGTCATCGACAGGAACAATCTTGCCATGAAAAAAATGTCTTGGAGGATTTGCCATTGTCTTTTCAGAATTGTTAGGCGAGTTACTATTTTCCATACTATTTTCATCCACATTAGTTTCATTAGCAACAACTGTATCATTTGAAGGATTACTAGAAGTAACACTATGATCTAAATCCATTTGATTATGGCTGTTATCATTCAATATTGAAGAAGAGTCATTGCTATTTGTGCAAAATTTGCCTTCGAAATCACGAAAAAATACATTTTTGAATAAATGGGCTAAAATAGTAAAATAATTGGGATCATAAACCAACCCTTCTGCAGAGGGATGTGTTTCATTGATATTAATATTAAATTTCCCCGAATATCTTTCTAGTCCAATCAGACCCAAAGGATCAGAGTCTTCTTTTGTAAATTCTTTTGAAATGGCAATCAAGTCTTGAATGATTATCGGTTCGTTTTCACCAGATAAACAACAATTAATTGACAAATTTCCCATAGTATCAAGATTGAATTTTAATTCAGAATTCTTGGTGGCGACAATCCAAAACGAACCATTACCATGTAATAAACCACCATGTTGAATGTAATCTTGAGCTAAATTACTAGAGTCATCAAACAAAATATCTCTCAAAGCAATATTAAATCTTTTGATACTTTCGGTGGCGCGAATCGGATTATAAATTTCAGAAGTTTCATTGTATTGGGTTGGATGACCAGTCAAACTTTGACCAAAAGCAACCAAACCATCAGTGATTGATCGAGCCATGTTAGCAATACCAGGAGTGTTCAAATCTTCATGTCTCAAAGCAAATGGATTAGTAGAAGTAGCTGATGCTGGATTATTAGACAACTTATCAACGTTATTATCCATTCTTTTTTTCAAAATTTCCAAATGATGGATATTATTATTGATTTCTTTCATATTGGAGGTTAAGTTTTTTATTAGTAAAGTAACAACCTTTACATTTGATTGGATTGAATTCAATAACCTAATATCTAAATCGCTTCTAACTTCTTTTTGAAATGAAAGTTTCTCAAGTAATTTCAAGGGTCCTAGTAATAAATTTCCTAAACAGCTCATTTGCTGAGGAGAAACGATGCTTGAAGAACTGTTTGAAAATTGTTTGATTTGGTTTTGAATATCAGCAATCGAAAAATCTCGTTTACCAACAGGACTGTAACCATTAATATTCCCAATTATGAGATGTATTGAATTTAAAATTTCTTTAAAGGCCACATCAAAATTAGTGCTATTGGTTTTACTTATAAAATCTTCAAAATCTTTAGAATTGTCCACGCTAGAATTGTATTCATTTTTATTATCGATTTTAACTTTACCGCTTTTCACTAATAAATAATTATCTAAAACGGTAGCAACAATTTGAATGATCCCACTTTTCACAATCTTTTTTCTGATTTTTTCCGTTCCCCTTGTCCCACATAACACCAATACTTGCAAAGTTAATGTCCATTTCCAAGCAATCAATATTTTTTTTTCATCTTGCATCTTTTGCTTTTTCGATTTTTTCTTTAACTTGTAATTGTTAATATAATTAATAAAAATCTTTAAATTTCTGGAAATGATATCTTCATTGACTGTTAAAATTTGCTTCGAATCATTTGTATTTAAATTAGTTAAAATCAAATTATTCAAGTCGTTCAATAATCGACTCAAATATTCAAAAAATATCTTTTGAAAATTTTCATATAGTTCTCCAAATTTATAAAGCTCTTTGTCAACTATATTGTCATTATCTAATAATTCATTATCTATCAAATCACTATCATCCAAGTAACATTCATTTAAAATATCAACTAATCTTGATATCCCACCATCACCTACCAAAGTTTCACGAACTTTGCTTGAACTACTCGCAAGAAAAGTCAAATTATTCAATGAGTTGACCAATGGTTTGTCAATGGTGCAATCCAAAGCTCTTCGATCATATAGTGTGGCAGTTATTGAAATAGCTGCTTTATTAGCAGGAATGTTTTTATTGTTTGGCAATCTCATACTGCTTTAAACCCAGCAGTGTTTTTATGAAAAAAGGAAACAAAAAAAAAACAGGGAAGAATCAGTAGCAAATAGAATAAGAATATATGAACAATTTGAATTTTTCCTTTAGAAAAGTAATTTGTGCTTATTATAGTGGGATTGTACTAATTTTGTTTTTATTTATTTTTGGGAGGCAAATTTTGTTAATCAATTAATTGCTTGGCCAATCAAGGGCTGCAAAACACCAATCAGGAAATTACCGGCCTGTCCGCGTCTCATCAGCTGCCAAAAATCACGTGGTATGTCACCCCCCTTTTACTGATTACAATCAGTTACTTAGTTACTATGATCAAAAAGAGCAACAAAAGAAACAACTTTTATAAATAATCAAAAAAAAGTTTTTACTATATACATATATCATAGTTGCTCAGAATTGTAAGTAATCAAAGAAGATATTTGCAACTCGATTTCCTTTAATTGGTCTATTAGTTCCCGATTATCAATCTTTTCAACTTTCAAATCTTCTATGAATTTTTGGATTTCTAGCAATAACAAACTATTGTATCCTTTTAACTTTAAGATTTTATTGGCGTTTGAGTTCCGCAGGTATTGAAGCGCTTTTATATTTTCATTTTTACTGATATTGTTAACAGCCAATGTGGAAAAAAGTAATGAGGATAAAGGATTTTGAATATCTAACGTTTGACTAGTATTTAAGTTGAACTGTTTGATTTTTTCATTGAATAGAAAGTTTTGGGATAGTTTAGAGCTGATGGAGATTTTTTTGAGAGATTCAAAAAAGTTGACATTTGAAATGATCCAGGGATAGGAGAATAAATCATTGAAGAATATTTGAAAGGGTGATAAGTCTTTTGAATTTGAAAGCTTTGTTAATAAAATATTGAAAAAATTGATTTCAATATTGTGGGGATGCTCTAATTTGTTGAAAAAACTTTTTGGAATTGATTCAAATAGTAGATATAAAGAACTTGTAGGGATATCATTATTTTCTAGCAAATTAATCATATAACCATAATCTTTTTTGAATAAAAAAAAAATTCTCCAGATAGATCTTTCAATATTTAAAGGCAAACACTTATTTGGGAAATTTGTCCTATCTTGACTCAAGATAAAAGGTATCCAATTAAGTTTAAAGTTCATTTTGATTAGTTTATCCACATAATCTAATTTTCTCATCAGAAAGAATTTCTGAACTAAGCCAACTTGTAAACTGATATAATCTTGCTGCTTCCAATTATTGAACAAAACCATATTATCTTTTTGTAACATTGTGTTTAATATTGAATTGATCAAAAATTGATCTTGTAAAGACTTATTTAATAAGATGTTTAATAACATTGGACAATCTAGCTTCTGGAATCTATGTTTTTCTGAAACGAGGTTATTGAAAATTCTCATTAACCTTGCTTGTGATGTAGTGTTTTTTATGATATGATTGATTTTTGCTTTATCTAACACTGAGTAATCGAATTTACTATCGACCATAGCTTGATTGATATTATCAACAATTGCACCAAAATGATTTGTTACAAATTTGAATTGTTCTTGTTTGATTGTCTCTGAATCTTTTTGTAATAAATGTTTCAACTGATGGCGTAATTGTTTTTGTTGTAATTCCATTCTTTTGTTAACTTTGAGTCCTTTTGAAGAGGTTTCATCACCTTCGTCTCTTGTTGATAATAAATCCAATGATTCTTTTGTATCTTGTTCTTTTGCTAAATTGAGAAATTTTGATTGAAAGTACTTAAGACTATAACATCGTCGTGAATTTAAAACCCATCGGCTCCTTATTAGAGACATGTTCAGTATACTTTTATTTTAAAAGAATTATTTGATAGAAACTTTCCATAATCTTCTCATCAATGTTTGACTTTGTAAATTTACGAAATTTTCTACTTACACGTGATATATTTCATATTAATAAATTATTTCAGCATGCATGATAACTGTCAATTTAATTGGAAAGGCAATCATTTGCTAATAAATTTTGAGTTTATTAAATATCCTCATAAGTAAGGGTTAAGTCCTGAGTATGTGTCAAATTATAAGTGCGGCTGAAACTTTTTAGTATTAATTTATTACCTTTTATTGAGATAACCATGGTTCACAATCTCAAAACTTTGAGGTATTCAAATTACATTTTCGAACCCTCAAGTAGATCCATTTTGAAAACGAGCTTCTCATGAAACTCTCTTATTCATCTTTTGTAACACTTTATATGCTACACTTTAATTTCCTTATCAATATATATATTCATATATGATTTATAACAATGTTATAAAATACGAGTCTTAAACAGTTGTTATCGGCACTATAATGGATTCGTATTTTTCAAAATCAGTACAAAGTGCTTTTAAACCTTTGAACGAAAAGTGTTCACAATCAAAGACTACGCGATGAAAGGGTTTTTCGTATAATAGAATGTTAATACAGTCCATAGTATATAGAGTAATTGTACATGCTAATAGTTCCAAATTGTTATCTATTGATGAAATGAATCTTGAAGAAACTTTCATCAGGCTAAGCAATTGTTTAGAAACAAATTTGATGACCGTTTTTACAATGTTTGAGAAGTTCCGGGTTAGATAAGTATTCACTTTTAGTCAGTAAACTACGAAATTTAACGCGAAGTTTAATTTAAAACTCTTTTTTCGATATGAAAGTTCTAAAATTCCAAATGGACACTACTCATATGTTGAGGAATACTTGGAGTTGAGAATCTCAGTCAACTTCAGATGAAATTTATTCTTTTCCGAAAGTACTAAGGCTTATTTCTAAATTGATTATCATCAGTACTGATTATAACATTCAACTGTTTTTGAAACAAACTTAAAATTTTCTGAATAACTGATTGGAAACTATATTCACAAACTACAATCTTAAAAAGTGTATTCACCTAGTAGTTAGAGTTAAAAGAGTTCGGAGTCCCTTTTTACTCGGTTTGGATCGCAATAAAGAAAATCTTTTGAGGTATGTTTAACTTTCCCTACATGGCTTCAGTATTGATATCCAGTAACAGATTGTTGTAAAAATCAGTTGCCCCTAAATCGTTCCTTGAGCAACTTTATGCTACCGTTAACTTCAAGATGGAATATTTTGATTTCAATGCTAACTAATTAGTTTTGTGTATTATGTCTAAAGACTCTTAAAGTTTTTTCAAATTTTGTTAAACTAGAGGAAAAAATTAAAAAATAAGGAGACAGTGAAAATCAAGACGTTCATTAGTTTCAAATTTTGACTCGACAGCAAGTGCCTAATTTATTTCACATTGTAGAAATAATAGATACAGTGATTTGATTATACTTATTTCAGATCATTGAGTTTTAGGCTCTAATTGTTTTTTATCCCGATAAATATCAAAGTGATAGGTTGTGAAATCATTGATCGTTACATTGTTATTGTATAGATTTTACAAAAGTTACTTAACAAATTTTTAACAGAATTAAATGTTTTTTCATATCTATATAGTATCATTCCACAAAAATAATAATAAAATAAGTAGTGAATATGCCTAATAACGAAAACTTATTGAAAAAACTAGTTTTTGTTTTTTCGTGATTTTGAATTAATGAATAAAAGTCATAACAATTTTGTTAATTGAACAGTCATAACAATAAAAGGAGCACAATTTTACTCTTTTTTTGGTTGAACAAAAAAAAAAAGGAATTAACGGAAAATAAAGCAATAACAAAAAAAAATAAACAAGTGGTAATGAATAACCCAATCAAGAATAAAAAATTAACGAATATTAATATAAAGAACAATAAACAATTGTTTTGGATAGTTTAATCATTCCCAAATACTGGCATCAAAATAAAGACTTGGATCCAAAGCACTAACATCAGCACTTTGAGTTTTCCCATCCATTAATAATTCAGCCATCAATTTTCCAGTACCGGGAGCATTATTGATTCCCCAACATGAGTGACCGGTAGCTAAATATAATCTTGGAACATTAGTTTCTCCAATTAAAGGACCGCTACTACTTGGAACATCGAGAACTGGTAAATAACATGCTTGACGTTTCAAAATTTTTCCTCTTCTTAAATTTGGTGACAATTTCCCAACAACTCTAAATAAAGAATCACACTTCTCTTTAATAATTTCCACATCATCAGTACTTTCGGGAACATCAACCGCAGTATCACCTTCACCACAAACATAAACTTCATCTTTTCTAGCATACATTTCAGGAGAAACAAAAGAGGTTTTACTAGTTTTTAATTCAGTGAAAATTGCATATGGTGAAACCATTTTCCCGTTTTCTGGTAGAATTGTAATAGAATGTGCTCTAAGTCCACTAATTGGACAATCTGGTAAAATTCTTGAAGTCCAAGGTCCCATACACAAAATAACTTTATCGGCATATAGTTCAATTGAATCATTATTGTTATTATTATCTTGAGCAGTAGAAGGAATATAACAAATTCCATCCACTTCACCAGTTTCTTCTCCAAAAATTAATTCATCAACTTTACCAATGACTAATTCAACTGCTCCACTTTCAATTGCTTTTTTTAAAATAAAATTGGTAAATTTATAAGGATGAACTTGAGCTGTTGTATCTTTCCCACCTAAAATGTTCCAATCATTGATACAATTTTGAGTAATCCAGTTGAGATCTGAAGGTAATGTAATGTCTTTTGAAGGCTGATTATTGTTATTATCTTGAGGTATAGAATTTTTACTGACAATTTTTGATCTTTTTGAGTCTGCACTTGACTCCAAATCACTTTCTTCCTCATCTGAATCTTCATCATCACTCTCATTTTCATCACCTTCTTCTTTCTTGATATCGTCTTTTTCTAGGGCCGACTGAATATCTCCTTCTAAGCTAACTGTGGTCAATTTTCTATAATCCCAAATATCGTCACCACCATATTCATCTGCCAATTCTTTATGTAGTCTATAAGAAAGTGGAACAATTTGTTGAGGAAAAGCCCAAAGTGCCAATAAACCCCCAGCTTTACCACTGGCACCTCCAGCTACTCTTTTTGATTCAACAATTGTGATATGATATTTTTCAGGATCAAAATTTGGATGACGAGTAAGATAATAAGCAATGCAAACTCCCACAATTCCTGCACCGACAATGATCATATGATGTTTGCCTTTATGCTTTCCAGAATGAGTAGAAGTATATTTTAAGTAACTATCGTCCATTTTTGAAGGTAGGGTCGGTGTTTGCTATTATTGCTGGGTGGTCTTACAATTTGTTGATAATTTTTTTTTCTTTTTTTTTAAGTACTGCTTTTAACGGAGTGAACATATTCACAGACAATTTAAATTCTACAACAAATGATAAAGGCTTGGCTTAAAAAGCAATAATATAATAAAAAGAAACGTTTTATGGAAAAAGATGTAATAAGGGAATGAACACACAAAAGAGAAAAACAGTAACCTAATTTCACGAGACTATATATAAAAGAAAGAATCAAGGAAAGTAATTAATACAGTGGGAAAGTTTCTGAAAAAAAGAGATAGGGGATAAACTTTCAACGTCAATTAAGTAAATAAAATATGTAAATCATTTAGCCCAATAAAATCAATTATAGCGTAACAAAAAATCATTGAAAGAGAACATTTCTATCATAACAATATTTAGTTAACACTCTTAATAAAGCTTCTTCAAGTAAACTCCATTTGTAAATCTTAAGATCTTTTTCAATTCTTCTTGGTCTAGGAGACTCATATTTCATAATCAAATCAAAAATTTTGTTGACTTGAACGGGATCAAGAGTATGTTTGATGAAATGACGCCCTGATGGATTGATAAGTTTATTGTTAGGATCATATTGACTAACGGAAGTTTGATTAGTTTTTCCGATTGTAAGACTTTCTAAAGTTTGAAGGTTTCTTCTAATTCTATTTTTTTCTCTAATATCAAATCCATGATAACTACCACAAAATCTTTCTAATAAAAATATAACATCAACAGAAGTGATATAATATTCATCTTTATAATCCCAATAAATACAACTAACAACAGGCAGGTCAGGAACATAATCTTTTTGCAGAATTGGTTTGAAGAAAATTTGAAAAGTGTCATTATCTTGAAGACTCCAGTCAAAATACAAAAGTCTTCTTTTGTTTTTGACTTCCTCTGGACTCCAATTTTCAATAGCAGTATTAAATGGAGTCACCAGATTGATGTTGAATCTTGAATATTGAGGCTCGTTTTTGATCCCATTTGCTTTTTTTTTTCTAGTTTCTTCTAAAGATTTAAAATGATTATCTCTTCTATTACCTAAAGCAAATTGTTTATCTTTTGGTAACGTAGCAGTTCTTTTTAAAATGGGTTTTCTATTATTATGAAAGTTATTATTAGATAATTGATTATTTAAGTTGTTGTTTTGATTATTATTATGAGGGTTAGGGAGTCCATAAAGATGGGATGGTCCTTCATTAACCATTTTTTTTGCCCTATAGTAATATTGACCTTGAGGAGGAGGAGGCGGCTGTTGATTCCATTCAAAATTATTATTGTTATTATTATTATTGTAATTTTGATTGATTGAATTAGTGTAAACTCTTTGATGTTGATAATTATTCTCAACATTATGATACAGATGAGCTATAGATGGGTTCATTTCGAAATTTGCATGGGAAAACCCTCGATGAGGGATTGAAGAGGGAGTAGAAGAAGAAGAAGAAGAGGTCGAAGCAGTTGGACTGACAATTGGATGAATATATTCCATGGATCTATATGGTCCTGGATATGTAGGTCTGTTAAGAGGGAACATTTGATGATTATTGTTAACATTGTTGTTACTGTTACTAGTAACAGGAGAAGATAAAGGATGAGGTAGGTTAGTAACGAAAGGAGAGTTTGGAAGGTTTGAAATATGAGGAGGGGATGTCATGATAACAGGCAGACGATGTTTATTGTTACTATTAGGGAGAGGAAGAATATGAGAAAGCTGCGATTGTGATTGATTTGCTGGAGGGAGGTTGTTGTTATGGTAATAATCAGATGCATTATTATTAGAAGAATGAAATTGATTATTATTAAAAGCAGAAAAAGGCATTTTTGTAATAAAAGTTGAATTTGAATTTGATGGTTAGTAAGTGTAGATGGAGGGAGTAAGGGACATGTTATTTTATTAATAGATTCCTCAACGACTAGGATAGACGAATTCAACTAGTTTGTAAATTGAAGTTTTACAAACGATTTCTAGAATTCTCTTGAATCGAGGAATGAATAAAATATTGAAGGAGAATCCGTCATAAATATAAAGGTTTTCTTACAGAGACTGAATTTGCATTATTATTATGTGAATATTTAATATAATATGGACATTAAAGTGAATTTTTAAAAAAAGTCACACTCTAAATTAAGGTTTGAGGGCAGTGCAGGATCCTACAGAACATTGCATGATAATCATGCGCACTGCATCTTCATGCGCAGTGACGCGCGCTTATTTTTTTTATTTTTTCTCCAAAAATTGATAAATTCAATACTAATAATAATAATAATAATAATTAAATCAGTTAGATAATTAAATCAGATCAAATTCATCAAATTAGCAACTATTAGCTACTGTTGGCCCAGTTATGCTTCTAATAAACGATATTGCCTTGCAATTAATGTCGGAATATTGTTATTAAAATCAATTTATTAATCTAATTTATCGTTTATAACAATATTATTAACAGTCTAATACAAGTTCTTACTTTGGAAATGGGATGATATTTTTACATAGTACAGCTGTTACCGAGGGTTTTTAATAACAAACGCTGCCCCTGGGCTAAATCACTATAATCGAAAATCCTCTGCAAAATTTGACTTAATTCATTATTGATTCTTACATTTAATTGTCACTTGAACAAGTTAAAATTTGAATGGAATTGTGAGTATTATGGATTGATGAGCTATCTTCCTTGGCTGAAATCAATCAAGACAATAAAGATTGCTTATTCAATGATGTTTAATATAATCCTATGATTTTATTGACTTCATGATTTGAGTATTGACCATATAAATACTAGACGAATAAAAAGACAATAATCCGCAACAGTCTCAAACCCTTGCGAAAAATACTCTTGAAAATCTTTTCAATTGAATTCAATAATAAGTATTCAGTCATGAAAAATACATGGAGTAAACTCCTCCAGCGATGTCAACATGACATATTTTTGGGAAAAAAAAAAAAAAAACTATTGTACCCTATATTGTTAACTTGTTCAAAATCAATCGGATTAAACAAAAAATTTTCAATAATGTAATAATAAAATTTTATTACAAAGTAAGAAACTTCACATGTAGATTCACAACTTAAGCTTTTGAAAGGCGGCGTATTTTTCACTGCCTTTTTTGTACGTCAGATAAGTTTCGGCTGGATTTAATTAAAAATGGGTCAATTACTAATTGTCCCGTTTTTAAATTGCAACATATTGAGTACACTGAACATCAATTAGCCCAATAGTTTCTTAATCTTTAAAGAATCCTCAAATCAGTTTTTTAAGTATTTGACTATTGAACTTAAAATTTTTGCAAGTCCAAAAAAAAGTTACGAAATTTTACTCCATCACCAATAGAAAATCTTGATACTCAGTTGCAAGCAAAAAAAGTAAAAAAAAAATAAAAAAGTTATTTACCTTTTAAAAAATTTCATCAATTAAATTGATGACCGAATGTTTGCAATTAATAGCACGTATAGCATTATCATTTAGTCAACGTATTTATATGCTTAAATTTATTTGTCAATCTTTACAAATGTTAGGTAATCATATCAAATTTGGAAACAACAACATTTTATAATATTTTTGAAATTAACATTGAAGTAACTTTATTTCAAAACTAGTTTAGAAAGAAAATTTTATGGTGTTTTACGATATTCATTATAGTAAATTTGATAAAAGTAAAATATTTAATATCAATCATTGCACAATGAAACTGATCTTTGTTTTCAACGATTCATTTCAAGGTTTAGCAATTATCATGATAATTGATGTTTAAAGGTAAATCCTTTCGAAAATTTTACGCTTCCCCTTTAAAAATTGATGAGCTGAACCTCATTATTCATAGATAATTTCACAATAAATACAAATCAAAACAATTCAACTAAGATTTAAATATCCACAGCTTCAAATCTTCATTGAATACTATTGATAAAAAAGAGTATTGATTTTAACATCTACAAGAAAACTTGCCCCTTCCCTGATGCAAGTATATGACAATAGGTCTGAAACTCCGAAGTTTCTCCAGAGTTAATACTTCATTTATTAAAAGATTTTTTAATTAATTAAGGACAGTATTTCTGATTGTGTACCACTGATACACTAATTAGTAAGCGCTTCAAAAAAGTATGCCTGATTGTACCTTTCTGATAGAGATATATACCAGAAAACACAAATACCTCAAATATTATTGACATGTAGCGTTCCAAAACTACGGATATATCTGCACTTTCATTAAACAAGCCAGGAATCTCAATATCCAAACCTCATTCACATATATATTATCATTTAAGACAATCGCTAAGCCTAGTAACTATCAAATCAAGCTATAATAATTTTTGCAAGAAAAAAAAGTAAATAATACCTTAAAACATGATTTATAATTATACATTATAACATCACCTATCCAGCTTCCGGGTTTTATTCCCGACGATATTGTCGTCACTTTCAAAGATAATAGATTTCATATTTTGCTCAAGTAGTAACGAAAACAAATTTTAGATGGATTAAAGTGTAAATGTGTTCACCAATATAGGCATTAACTGAGCGAAAAAAAATTTGCATGTCAAACTCTTTTATTTTTATGATATGGCTTATTTTATTGACTAAAACCGACTATTGACCGATGAAATTCACCTAAATTAAGCGAGAAAAGTTCTTGGAAAGATGATAGAAGGAAGTTTAAAACGTAAAAAAGTAAAATAACATCTCAATTAGGCTACAGCTCAAAATTAATTCAGCGAACAATCCAGTGATATTGCTATCGGTAAAATGCATTGATAAATTCTAAAAAAACTTTCATCCAGCCAATGCAACACCTTATTGTTATTGTATTGATGTCTACGTAAAAGAGTAGATAAATTTTTAAAAATAAAAAGTAAACATGGAAAGCATTGGTAAATCTTGACACAATACGATGATTTCACGTCACTTGAAAAGGGGGGCGCACCAGTATTGTCGGAGTCACCTAAAAACCTCGGGGACCCCATACTGGGTCGTAAGCTTTTTTTTACCATTTTTTTAATTACTAACAATATAATCTTAATACAACCTCACTCCCTCTTTTCTCTTCTAGAAAGACTTCAGTCGCTTGCCACTATAATGAAACTCTAGAATATTCTTACAATAACTATTCCTAGATGTCCCAATGTCACTAATTGTTTGTTTTTGCGTCATTTAGCGGGAATTAAAAGAAATTCGTACCGAGATTTACTGCTTGATGAACAAAAAATTTTTTTTTTTAAATTAATAGGTATTCTAAGCAATACTAACCAGCTGAAATTATGGTCAATGACTTGACTTTATTAAAATGATTGTTCGATCGGATTTGATTGATTTTTATATTTGCACAGATCGCCGAAATCATCATACGTAAGTAACTTAATCAATATCTGCAAACTGGATAAAAGAAGGTACCGTGGGGTAAGTTTTGGAAAATGTACTTGGATGATCAAGAATAGATCAATTAATATTGAATTCAATATTGACAGAAACTTTGGTAAATTGTAACTTCTTTAAAGTTTAGAATCTTTATTAAACAATTGAATTTTAATTCAAGCCCTAATTTACCGTTTTCTGTCTCACAAAAAAGTGGTAATTTTTGCATCTTAACCAATTAATAAATAGATTAATTAGTTCATTAGAGAGATCGATCTACAAGTAAGAAAAAATTGCATATTTTTTTTTTTTGAGTATTCGAAATTCAGCAGTCTTTACAAATTTCAAAATTCCTCCATCAAATTGCTTGAGGAAATCCTTATACAGGACGGCTTCTGGAACAATTTTAAAAAAAATTCTATACATAATAGTGGTACGATATTTTTTTTTTAAATCTGAATACTCACAGACTTGTACTCAAAAATTTTTAGCAAAAAGTGTCAAAATCCATATTTGCGAATCTTTACCCTTAACTTAAAAACAAATACATCATAATTTCTTTTGAATCGTAAGATTTTCACAAGGAATGTTTGAAAGGCAGAATAGTCTTTTCATAATAATACGGCAGCGTTATAAGCCGTGCGGTTAATCAAAATTCGATAGGATAGAGAACAATTTGCGTATTGTTAATCCTTAATTCAAGTCAATACTACAAGCCTACATGATCTAGATCGATCTACAAAAACTTTCACATGGTCAAAGATCTTTGCTTTTTTTGTTAGTAAAGCCGTTCGAAAAATTATTGAACCTAATTAGTTGCTTCAAAGCATCGGTGATTTTGATTGCTGATTTATAACTTATCACGCCTTGAAAAATAATGTTCCAGGGTTATTAACATTTGCAAATGCTATGGCAAATTCCACTTTACAAAGGCTTCGCCAACCAAATCTCATAATTCCGGAATAAGCATGTTGTGCATGCAAAATCCGCAAGATTTGAGAAATTTTGGCAGATTCAATCCCGTCAACATTGCGGAAATGATCCGTAGAATACGCAACACTCTCAAAAATGTCAACACTACAAAAATTTCAGCCGTAAGAAATTGGTGTCAGCGATCGGACGAAATTTAACACAAAATTGGATCCTTCATGTAATTAAATTGAAGGAATCATACATTTAAAAGTGTTAGTAACAAAACAAAATTTGTAATGATCAATCGTTAGTCATAATCGTTGGGTATCTAAACTGTATTTTTGCAAATTCAAATCGACCATTGAGTACATATTTTGTTAAACTAGATCCTTTCAATGGGTGATTTTGATACTTTCAGCGAAAAGCAGAGGAGCTTTCCCAATACAAAATTGTATGAGATGGAAGTCAAGTTAATTTGCAATTGATGAAGAAAGAAAGCCTAGAAGAAAATATTTTAATAGAAAAAGATCAAGAACTCTTGTTAGGAAATGAAAATAATGAAGAAGAAGAAGAAGAAGAAGAAGAAGAAGTGGGACGATGTTGATAATTTTTGAGAATTTTCCGACGCTTCATTCGTTGAATCTGAAGCTCCAACTCCTATTACTTCTCCTCCAACTAAATCACTTTTTCAACCATTTATTGACCCCCAGACTACTCCTTTAAATGGTTACATCGAGCTCCTGTAGGAAAAGTCCACAAAATATCAATTTGTAAAATCTTTGCCTTTGTAATAAAAAATGTACCGCCTACTGATATGTAATATAACTATTTACTCATTAAGTTCAACAAAAAAAAAAAAAGAAAGTATAATACTTCAACTCATGTCCAAGTGTCTCTGAAACTTGTGATAACTTGTTCATGAATAATTGAATCACATGGAAACTCAATCAAATTATATCTATGCAAATCTTTTGATAATAGTGAAACAGTATAGTATTCAACAATTTTATTGGAAATTTCTTTTATATTTGTGGAGATAAATTTGAATCTCTCAGGTTCGAAAAAATGATCATTATTTTTTTCAGAAAAAATATTATAATGAATTTCAATTATTTGTTGACTTGTCTCATCTCTAGAGTTAGGTAAGTTCATAACAGCCAAATAAAAATCACTGTCCTTTTCATTCAATTTCTTACCTAAAACTATTATTTTATCATCGCTTGTGAACTCAATTTGCTCAACGTATAAATTTTGCAGACTAAATTCACAGATTTCAAATTTTGCTGAATGCCCGCGAATCATGTCACAAAATTCAATTTCATTTTTTTGATTAAATATTAACATCTTTGAGTTTTTGATCAAGATATTATCTTTTTCATTTTCATTGATTAAAAGCTTGCCCCCGACATTCATTTTATTTGAGGATACAATATATGTACTTTTCGAAAGTTCATCGTTCAATACATCTAATATCTTCATATTAAAGCTTTCAATAATCCCATTCAAATCTTTAATTAATCCATCAGAAATGAAATCAAATGTTTGCAGTGTATCCAACCTACCTGTAATATAGCAAGAAATGTTAGTCACACTAAAAAGTAAATCATCCTGATTAGCATTCTTATCTTCGTCTTTTAAGACTTCTAACATCCCAGATAGCCAGTTGATAAAACAATTAAAAACTTTTTGCTCATCATTAGTTTCGGAAACATAATTATAAACTTTAACTATCATCTTAACTATTTCATCGATGAATTCCACCAAAATTTCACTATTTAAACCAAGTAAATTTTTACTTTTCCCACTCGAATTAACTTGACCTTCCCTTAAAATTATTTGACTTTTTAAAGAGTTCAAGAATAAAAGTAGTCTTTGAGTTGCAGGAATAAAATGGCCAAACAATTTATTTTTAACTTGTTCAATTGAATTATTGCCTAATTTTGACCATTTCTTTAAATTTTTTTCCCCTAATGAGTTCTCCAACCAGGATTTCAAACTTTCAGACATCATTCCTGTTAAAAGAAGCTCGTTCAATTCAGAGGTAGCATAATAATATTTATTTTCCTTTTCAACAAAATGATCATACTCAAAGTCATGATTATTCTCTTTGGAGTCATCATTGAGAACAGAAATTAACTTGGCTTGAAACTCGAGAAACGAAGCATAGTCAGTATTCAAGCTTTTAGATGTTTCTTTTAAATACTCAAGTAAGTAGCTAACACTTGTAGCTAATGATATAACTTCTCTGTTGTATTCTTCTTCTAAAAATGTAGTGTTGATCCTGGAATATTTATATTTAACCAAACCGCCTTTGCACGTTCTAATAATCATAACTAACTTGCCAATGCTATTATTCTTACTTTCAACACCAAGATCATCATCAATATTATCAAAATCGACAAATTCGACATTCTCAAACTCAAATTCAAAATCAATGTCTTCATTTTCATGCATCGCTGAGCCATCAAATGTTATCAAAAATGTTTTATTCAAAGCTAGTGTAAGTGACTTGTTTTCAAATCCCACAATTGCAAAGTCTAATGACATTGAGTATCTTGTTGATCCATCATTTGCTAATCTTGAAGAAATAACTGAATCAACTGTTGTCAATGAAGATAAGGGCGATAATTTTGGCATCATTTTCAATAAATCAGTATTAAACAGAGAGAACCCATTGACGCACTCCTGATCATTATAATCGACTCTTTTCCAATTGAAGAACTTTACTTGAGATTCTTTAGGAAAAAAGTCTCCATTACCGCCGCCAACCATTTTCCCAATTAAAACATCATAAATTCGAAACCCTGAAGTCTTTGAAACAACACCAACCAACTTCCCATCCTCACTCCACTTGATCTTCGCAGCTGATCCAAATGCTCTTAGAGGGAATGACCAGATTCTTTTACCATCCGCTCTATAAATCCATAAAGTACCATCTTTAGAAACCACCGCTAGTAGTTGCATTGATTTACACCATTCAAAAGCATCTTTTCGAACTGTAATTGGCAAAGTCTTGTCATTCACAACATTATGATCATTGATCTTATCAGTCGCATACTTATTGTGCATAGGCATAGTGTGATTGTCTTATCATTGGCGGTGCTTGTTTATGTTTATTAATATATCTTTGCAAGTTTTTTTTGTTTACTCTTTTTTTCTGTGGAATTTTTTTTCCCGAGATTTGTGTTTGTGAGAACAGTTTTTTGAGATTTCTCAGCATGTGTTTTAGTTATTAAGATGAAGTTTAGACTCAATGCCAAATTAAGCTCTCTTAAGTATACCTTTATCATCAGTTCCATTATTTTAAATATTAGAGTACATCAATTTAATCAGTAGCTTTATAAAAACACCTGCAAACGTACAGCCCTTATGGCCAAGTTGGTAAGGCGCTACACTAGTAATGTAGCGATCCTCAGTTCGAATCTGAGTGAGGGCATATATTTGTATTATTTTTTTTATATTTTTTCAAAATATCTCATAGAGTTTTTTTGTTTCAAATAAACTCAATAATAGAGACAAACTATTAGTATATGAACATGTTTTTCCAACTATATTACAGATCAATATCAACATGTATACAAGTTGTACGGCAAAATAGAGATTAAAGCAACATTAAAATTCAGAAGATAATAGAAACTTAATAAGATAAAATGGATATTCGATAAAATGGGTAGAGGAAAAGATTATTGACGTTCTTTAGAAAAAATTAAAGGTTATGTATAAACTAAATAAAAAAATAGATAATAATAAAAGGAATTGTAATAAAAAAATGGTATGTAGAGATTCTAGTATTAATGGTAAAACAAAATAAAAAGAGAAACAATAACTCAAAATAGAAATATTTTATTGAAAACAGTCAAATCAATTCAAATCATCCATAGCAGCTTCATCTTGATATTCAAGTTCTTCGTCTTCATCATCAATTCCAGCATCTTGATATTGTTGATATTCAGCAACAAGATCGTTCATATCAGATTCCGCTTCAGTAAATTCCATTTCATCCATACCTTCACTAGTATACCAATGCAAGAAAGCTTTTCTACGGAACATAGCACTAAATTGATCACCAACTCTTTTAAATAATTGTTGAATAGAAGTAGAGTTACCAATAAAAGTAGCACTCATATCAATATCTTTTGGAGGAACTGAACAAACAGCAGTTTGCACGTTATTAGGAATCCACTCAACAAAACCAGCAGAATTTCTAGTTTGAACTTTATGCATTTCGTCTTCAACTTCTTTGACAGAAACGTTACCTCTGAAAAAGGTAGCAGCAGTCAAGTAGCGACCATGTCTTGGATCAGAAGCAGCCATCATATTTCTTGGGTCAAATAATTGTTGAGTTAATTCAGGAACTGATAAAGAACTGAAAGACTTGGATCTAATTGAAGTTAATGGAGCGTAACCAACCATAAAGAAATGTAATCTTGGAAATGGAACCAAATTAACAGCCAATTTTCTTAAATCAGAATTTAACTGACCCGGATAACGTAATGAAGTAGTAACACCGGACATAACTGAAGAAACTAATTGATTCAAATCTTCATAATCTGGTTGAGGCAATTTCAAGGTTCTCAAACAAATATCGTAAAGAGCTTCATTATCAATACAAAAGGTTTCATCAGAATTTTCAATCAATTGATGAACAGATAAAGTAGCATTATATGGTTCGACAACAGTATCAGAAGTTTTTGGAGAAGGAACAACGGAGAAAGTAGCCATCATTCTATCAGGGAATTCTTCACAAATTTTACTGATTAATAAAGTTCCCATACCTGAACCAGTACCACCACCTAAAGAATGGGTAATTTGGAAACCTTGTAAGGAATCACAACCTTCAGCTTCACGTCTAATGACATCAAGAACTGAATCTACTAGTTCTGCACCTTCAGTATAATGACCTTTAGCCCAAACATTACCTGCAGAAGACTGACCAAAAATCATGTTATCTGGTCTAAATAAGTTACCAATGGTTGAGGAACGAACATTATCAATAGTTCCTGGTTCTAAATCAACAAGAACAGCACGTGGAACATATTTACCACTCATGGCTTCATTGAAATAAACATTTAAACGAGCTTTTTGTAATTCATTATCACCATGGTAGGTGCCGTCAGCATCAAGACCATGCTCACCACAAATTGTTTGCCAGAAAGCAGCACCCTAAAAAAATGTTAGTTAATTAAGCCTAAAAGTGAAAATTTTAATCATCTATAAATTTTTCCAAAAATAACTTGAAATGAACACCGATGATCTCATCCTTATGTACTAGTACGATTTATTAATTGATCAAAGATCATTAGTGATGATGATTTCAGTGAAAAGGAAGAGATGATTAACATGAATGGCGGTTAAATATCACTGAAAAAATTAAAACACATACAATTTGATTACCACATTGACCAGTAGATAAATGGATCTAGAAAATGTATTAGTAAGTTGAGCAGATAGAAAGAAACAAGCATGGATGGCAAGTCAGGGGAAGGGTAAACAAAGTACCAAAACTGCTTTGTTTATTTGCATTTGAAGTCCTTAAACCACGATAAATACAAGAAATATTCACCACTGAACAAAACATGTCAAAGCAAGGTAGTTGGCACATACGATTTCTCTCATAGTTGGTTGTTTGAAAATAGGACAAGTAAGTGTTGATGGAGAAAGGTTGATATAGTTAACAAGGGAAGATTTCGAACAAGTCAACCAAAATTTTCAGGTTCGTTATTGGAAAAAAAGTAAACAAAAACACACAAACAAAACAGGGTAATCTTAATTTGATCACCTGATATTTATCATACGAGGCTTGCATAAAGGCGCGTAAATATACATACATTAAACGCGTTTAAAAATTATCACGTGTTAAACGGCACTTGTTAATTTTGGGAAATTTTAATTGGCAATTTTAAAACTCAACACGGCTTAAAAAAAAGTAAAAAAGTTTATTATGCAATTTTAAATAATAAAACAATAATTTATGTCAAAAATCCAGTTGTAAACAACATTGTGTGGTAACGAGAGAAGGCTAAAACCTACTAAAATAGTTGGTTAATTTGATAAGATAAAGTGGTGCATTTTCTAAGAATGTGATTTTTTTATTCTGATTTTATGTTTCAATTTGTTAAATGGCCACAGTTTTTGCTGAAATGGTTTATATTTCTTAACCAGCTTTTTTAAGTAAAAAATCCCCAAATTTTAATTCTCGGAGGAAACTCTCGAAATGTAAAAAAAAAAACAATAATTTTGGCATTAAGCTCAACTCAGAAAGAATGATCAAAAAAGTAAAAATTACACAGAACCGTATCATTTTTAAACATTCTTTCTTCTTGAACACCCAAGTTGGATTACATTAAACTTGATAATATAATATGTCTATAACCAAAAAGAAGAAACCAGTCAAAGCTTCTGTTACTTTAGTAAGTCTTACTACCATTTCTACTACTAGTTATTGCTATGATCCATTACTAACAATTAGAATGCTCATTTTCTTTGGTTTCTATCCCAGCTATCAACAGTTGTCTTTTCAGTAACCTACTCAATAACCTCTACTATAAGTCATTACTTTCCAAATCCTTCTTCAATATTTTTAAATGATTGGTTTTATTATGAGTTGTCAATTTTATCAATAATCTCCACATATTCAATAGTTATTCTTAAAACCTATTCTGTTTCAAAAATATTATTAAATCCTTTAAGTATTTTAAGAAATGTCAATACAATATATTTGATGATCTCTTTGATTTATTTTGTCAATTACGAACTAGTTTTCAAGAATTTACAGATGAGCCTTTTACCCTTTACAATTTACTCATTATTTCACTCAATTAACTATATCATCAACAATAATTTAACTTATAATAAAGAAACATTAATTAAATTTAATGAAAAATATTACCAATTTTCATTAAATCTAGCAGCAAATTTAGAATTCTTGATCAATTTACAATTGATTTTGAGAAACTTGATCAATTGGAGTTCATTTATAATTTATAATAACAAGATCATCAAATTCAATAATAATAGCAGCAGCAACTCCAATTCTAACTTCAATTTGATTATAAATAACATTAAACTTGCGTTAATAACCACTATTTATTTAGTGTTTATTAAAATCAGATATAATGATAGTGTTTACATGAAAACTATTATTGAAAATTATGATTTCAAAATCAATCAATTTTTGAGCTCTAATAATAATAAAATTCCAAAATATTTGATCAGTTGTTGGTTTAAATTTAGAAATTTTATAATCTCAAATTTAGGTAACTCAATAAGAATCAAATCAAGAAATGGTTAAATCACCAAAATGTTTTCTTATTGCAACACATAAAACTTCCTTCTCTTGCATACACTGATTTCCATACTTCTTAATACACTCTGAATACAACTAACAGCTAATTTGATCCAAAGATTCTCTGTTTATCCATAAAAAAAAGACAATCAAAACATTCTTTTTGCCACCACTAATGACACGATGATGATCCTTCACTTCGAAAAGCTTTTACTCAATATCTTTCAGCATCCTCTTTTTCATTCGTTAATTTTTCATCACAAGAACTACACGATTTTATTGTACCTATTGATTTTATTTTACTTTTATTGCTTTTTGGATTTTTGAACAAGAAAATCACTTATCACTACACTCTCTTCCTGGGCTTTGAAATTTGAAGTTTTCACTAGTGAAATAGCTATTTCATTACATTGCTTTTAAGTCACATTCGCTATTTTATTTTTAATTAATATCCGATAGTTCAAAAACGTTTTCATTTCACTTCTTGCTTTCTTCTTGATTTTTTTGATTTTTTCATGTGCTCCTTTTGATTTTTTCACCCTTATTTTTTTTTCTAGTTTAGCCATTTTATCTTATCTTTAATTTAGCAATGAATTGCTTTCTATAAAAACAACGAACGTAAACAATGCTTGACTAATAACTTCAATATTTTTCTCACGTAAAAATTAAATTGATCAGGGATCTGTCTTTAAACTGCGTAACTTACATTTCCAACATTCATAGCTATATTCATCAGAATTTAAAAAAAATTATAAAACAACCCATATTTTCAGTCTTCTCCGGCAGGAACTTCATCTTTGAGGTATTTGACAAATTTGACTTTCATTTCAGTATTATCATTACCTCTCAACTGGTCACTAACAAAATATGCCTCAACATCTAACTGAACCATTTGTAAGGCACCTCTTAAGACTCCACACAAAATATTGGAATACCATAACTCTTTATTGGCTGAACCATCATCAGGTAACTCCACAAATTCTGCCAAAGGATTTTCTGCGAAAATCAACGAGAACTGTTTGCCATCCGTTGACCAGTTTGCTACTGTAGGAGTTATATTTAAAAAGATCTTAAAACCCACTTTAGAAATCATTTCTGCAGTTTCTTTAAAACTTGAGCATCTTCCGGCACCAGTTCGGGCTAGAAGGTCTTCTATAAGTCTGAGTCCAATGTTGTACCCCATTTTATCCAATTGTTGATTTACTTGAGAGTAATTGTTGTTGTAATCTTTGCAAAGCTGGGACACAATTGAACCATAAGTCAATGTGAAGAACTCGGAATTCACCTTTTGAACCCTATTCTTCCATATCTCATCACTAACGGTCCTCACTGATTTCGACATTTCTCTGGTAGATTTGGCCTTGTTCTAGTATCCAGAATCGAACCACTGCTATTTTCTGAGGCAAAGTTTTTGTTGTTTTCAAATTGGCCACCACATAGTCACTGCACGTGATGCAATCTGCCTCACAAATTTTGAATTGTAAAATCCCAAAAACCAATCATTGTTTCTGTCAGAAGCAATCCATCTGTTATGTTATTCTCCCGGTGTCTGGTGTTGGCTGCCGCCTTGGTGTTGGGTGCTCAAGCCCAATTGGAATCCATTTCTAAATCAAATACTCAGGTTTGTTCAGGGATGTACAGCAAAAAGGATTGGCATGGGAAAGACCAACCTTTAATTTCTGTGAATTTGGTGGGCTGGGATGGCCATAAAAGAGACTTGAAGAATATTAACGATGCTCCAGATGACATTGATTTATCGGTGGTGATTTTCGAGTATAAAGATATCGATTATTTGGGAATGCCATATACTTTTGACAACGATCTTTCTACTGCGATTACCACAAGCAAGAAATACATTTGTGATGATTCGGCTATTGAAAATAAGTTATGTTCTGATAAATCTAAAGGGAAATTCATCATTAGTCCTGACGCCAAAAATCATTCCAGTAACGAGTTATTAACTTTTAATTTGAAAAAATTTGGGAGATATAACACCACATATCCTATCAAAAATACTGGTTATTACTGTATCTCCACTTATAGTTCCAGTGAAAAGAGTTATCAAGTCAGTGTCAATTTCAAAAACTCTTTTGGTAATTTGAGTGCTGCGGAAATCCCAAAATTACCTCTTTATGGGGGTTTAACTATCCTTTATTTGGTCACATTTTTCTACTACTTCTATAACTACTATAAGTTTAGAAAGAACGTCACGAATTTGCAGAAGAACTTAAACTTCTTCACTATTTTTTTGATCGTGGAAACTATTTTGATTTGGTTTTATTATGATTTGAAAAATAATCATAATCCATATAAGACTATCACTATTGATGGTGTAAAATATTGGAAATTTAATTCAGAAACTTTCATCAAGTTTTATATGGTTTTTATTTCAATTTTGAACTCCGCAAAAATCACTTTTTCATTTTATTTATTATTATTGATTTCTTTGGGAATGGGTGTTATTTATCCAAACTTGCCTAAAAAAACTTTGTTGAAGTGTAAAATATTTTCAATAATTCATTTCATCATTTCAATTGGTTATGTCGTTTCCAACTATTTGACAAATCCAGAAAATCCAAGCGGGTGGATTTTATTCAGTTTGGTGCCCTTATCAATTACGTTGACAGTCTTTTATTATTTGATTTTAACTGCTTTAACTCAATCAACTAATTACTTGAAAGCCCAAAAACAAACTATCAAGTTGAATATTTATAGAAAATTATTTATCACAATTTTCGTTTCTTTGGTGGTTTTATTTTTGGGATTAGTTGCTTCATCATTTGTTTATTTAGGTATGTCATCTACAGATTTGATTGAAGAACACTGGAAATCAAGATTTTTGATTTTAGACTTTTGGCCATCATTAGTTTATTATGGAGTATATGCTTGTATATTATTTATTTGGAGACCAACATACAATTCATATTTGTTAATTGTTTCATCCCAAGTTGGTACTGATGAAATTGATGATGAAAATTTAGCTGTCAATAATGAGTTCGAATTGAATAACTTGGGGAATGAATTCAATATAAATGATGATGATGATAATGATTCATTTGTTGGACATTTCGTCGCAGATGAAGATAATGAAAACATTAATATCAGTAAAAAAGATGAAGAATCGAAATTAGAAAATGAAACAATAAAGAATAGTACATCCGCAAGCACTATCGATAGTACCAGTGACCCATTTAAAATTGAAGATGAAAGTGATAATGAAGGAACACTGAAAAGAAATCCTTTTGAAGATCCAAAAGAAGATGAAGATCCATTCAAAGATCCAAAGAGAAAATAAACTTCCCAAACATTTTATTTTTGATATTAGATCATCATTTTATGTATTTACCTTATTTTTTGTATTTTATGAAAATTTTTTCGACAGAACACAATTATTCAAATTGATTGCAATTATACTTATCTTCTTCCCTGATTTATAATGTAATATAAGCCAGCTTTCATTAAAGATTCAACCCTAATTGAAATTTTAAAGTATTTTTGGTCGCGTGACATGTCACGCGCTTTTTTCTACATTTTTTTTTTCTTAGTTTCAAATTTTCAACGAATTGGAAGATTTTGAAAGTTACTACGAAAATTAATACCAATAACCTACAATGATACCAGTGTACAGAAGGTTTTTGGCTCCTAGCGGACTCAAGCGCCTACTTCACACTTCTAGACTTCTTTCACAGGATTCATCAAAGAAAACATCATTATTTGGTAATATTACACAAACTAATGATGAAACTATTTCTAGAATTAGTGAGCAAGCAAACTTGTCAACGAAGATTCAACAAGAAGGAGAAGTCGATCAAACGGAAGCAGAAAGTCAATATGAGTTATTAAAGAAACAAATGAGAGAAATTACTGTGGAAAATGATACTAGATTAAAAGCATATCATGAAAAAATGTTTCCAAATTTGATTGCTACTGAAGAATTTTTAACTCCGTTAAAATTGAAAATTTATAATGAAGTGATCAGAAAATACGGCTTTTTTAAAAATAACGAAATTGTCAAGATTACTAGTGAAAACAACGAAACAAAAAAGTATAGACTCAATTTGTCACCAAAAGAAATTGAAGTTTTGGAACCGAGTATTTATTTGAGGTCTTTCAGATTAAAAAGTTCTATGAAAAAAATCACACCTGTTGCTAGAGCCTTATCACAACTTTCATTAAAAGATGCAATTAATCAATGTCATTTTAGTGATAAAAAGATGGCTCACGAAATTGGAAAATTATTGGAATCAGGTCTCGAAAAAGCAAAAGCTTTAAGCTTAAATCCTAATGAACTTTATATTTCTCAAATATGGTCAGGTAGTGACGGAAGTTGGAACAAAAGAATGGATTGGAAAGGAAGAGGGAGAGTTGGTATTATTACTCATAGATATAGTCATGTTAGAGTTATTCTCAAAGGTAAACAAACCAAAGATAGATTAAATTGGGAAAAACAAGAAAAAGAAAATAAGAAAAAATCCTGGGAACAATTACCAAACGAAAAAATTAGAGGTGTTTGTCCATCTCATTTTAAATGGTAAAAGACATGTTTGCAAAAAGCCTGTATATAATTTTTAGCCAACCAATTTACTAATAGTCTTAGTTATCCTTGAAAGTATTTATTATTGTTGATAGCTTAATTTTTTGGTTAATGAAGCAATTTAGAATAAGAAGCATGTCAGTTGTAATTTGAACAAGTAAATATATCATCTTAACATAACCAGATAACAAACAAAACCCAACTTGAAGGTACCTTTCTTACATGATAGTAACGTAAAGTGATACAACTCTTCTTATTATTATTTTGAACAGATTATAAAAGAAATAAAAAAGAGATTTATGAATTATTTTTGATACAATTTTTTTTTTGGGAAACAGTGTTTACTTGCCAATCACTTAATCTTTTTACTGACATCCAATGGTTTTTCCAACGCTCTGTAACTAATTTGCAAGGATTGAAGAAAATTAAGACCTTGAATCAAAACAAACACCAAAAACAATGAAATGATAGTTGCGCTTAAAATACCACTACTGAAGAATTGATAAGTTTCAAATAAACTTCCTCCTTGAACCTTGATTGGTTCATATTCCTCGTTGTCGTAATTTTCATCTTCTTTATTTTCGACATCCTCATCTTCTTGAATAGTAACAAATCCTCCTTCATTTTTAGCTTGTTCAATAAGTCTGTCAAAAGTCTCTGACAAGTCATCCAACAGCTCTTCGCCATATTCTTCAGAGTACTCATCATTTTTAGTAATTTTGTATGTTGATGTTTCTGAATCGTGATCGTTATGATTGCTATCTATTGGGATGAACTGGACAAGCACATTGCTGTTTGAAGAATAAGATTGTCTTAAAGAGCCTAAAAATTGTTTTATGGAATCGGTACTTTCCAAAACAATATTGCTTTTAATCTCCAATTTGTCAGCATCTTCAATTGAGGACTTTCCAAAAGGTAATTTATTATTATCATTATCATAAATAACTTTTTTACTAAATTTAGAATCTTCCATGAATTTCACGAACTCTTCATTTTTTCTCAATTCTGACAAAAGATTCTTATCTAATTGATAGATCACAACTTTTTCGTTCAATTGTTCAATTTGATCCACGAGTTCTTCGGATTTCATGAAATGAGATAATACTAAATCATTATTTCTATTTGCATTATGAAAATAAGCTGGACCGCTGTTACTAAAAGCAAGCACTGTAGAGGCAAGTAGGCCAGCTTCAAAAAGACCTTGAAATTTCATTTGTGGGTATTATTATATGATGATTGATTGCTAAAGCCCTGCCAGCTTTTGAACAAAAAATAATTGTGAGCTTTATCAAATGTTGCTATCGAAAATTGATACCCTGCCTACATTCAGTGCGGGTAATCTTTCAAGGCTTTGGTATGTCGCGTGATATGTCACGCTCCATCAAATTTTTTTATTCAATAAAATGCTTTTCAATTTGAGTGTGATAATGAAGCCCTTGAATTGGGAATAAAAGAACAATACCGAATGTGTCTAGAATGTTAACATGATTTTACCTTCCTACTTCAGAATATTCCACTTGAAGCCTCTAATAATAATAAGGAGAATACATCTCAAAAAATCACTGATTTCTGACAATATGAATTCAAATATTTTTGAATATTTAGACAAGCCCACAGATAAAGATCAATTATTAAGCTTCGAGGGTCCTCCCAGGGTGGTATATAATTCGTTGCAGGAGTCAATTGATCACCATTTATATTGGTACCTTGAGGTCAATGGACAAAATTTGGTAAAAAACATCGAGAAATTTCCAAACTTTGCGAATAATTCTAAAGATGTCAGTGAATTGATTGAAAGATATAAAAAAGCAACAGTTCGGTATTATCACAGCATCTACGATGAATCAGAAAGGACAAATACAAAGTTATATGATCAATTTTATTATCTCCAAAGAAATATGTTAACGTTGATTTTTTACCATAACCCTGAAAATGTTGAGTCCCCACATTTTAAGCAAAAGATCATTAAACAAGAAAGAAAAAGGAAAAGTCAGTCTCTCATAACGACGCCTGATGAAAAATTCAAATATGATGAATTTTTACGTTGTTTGTACGGTCATAGATTAGATGAGAGCTTTCTTAGGCGTGATTCGAATTATTTCTTGAGTCTCATAGACGATAACTTTAGCGTTGACATGTTTCCTCCATCATCCTTGAAAAAGCTGGAATACAAGACTTTTAAACCATCAAGAGATTTCAATTCATTTAATGGGAAATTTTTTGGTACAAAACATCTTAGATCAATGAAATACTATGACCTTTTGCTTCGAGCATATTTAAATTTACCAAAACCACGATTTGATTTTTTATCCTCACGTCACTCTGAACATTTCATTTCAATTCTTTTTTCAATCAATCCCCGTTTTTTCAATTCTACTTATTCTTCATTCAAAAGAAACATTGTTGCATGTTTTTATGATGTTTTGAGTGATCTATTAAATGAAAATAGCTCCAAAGTTTCAATGCTAGAGCAAGCAAAATTACTCGAATTAAAGTATTCCTTATATAGATATAGAAAAATCTCTGACGGTGAAAAGTTTTATTTGGAAAATAATCTTACTAAGAAAATAAATCTTGATAGACTAGATTTAAGTGAACGTTATAAAAACTATAAAAGCAAATGTCGAAGCCTAAAAGAATTTGATTCGCCCTTGTTGAAAGTCTATTTAAAAGGCTCTATATATCTAAAACATGAAAATTTGATCCGAACTATCTTAAAAGATATTGGTACTTTTATGATGTTCAATTTTGAGAAAAATAACATGAATGTCATATGGGATAAACAGTTACTTATGCTATTAATGAACTATTATTTAGAATTTACCTCTGGTGAAAAAGAGCCTTTACAAGCTGTCGATAATTTGTTTTCAGACTTAGGGAACTTTAATATTTCGCTTGATTCTGAATTATTAAATGAAATTTTGAGAGTGTTATTATTTCAATTAAATGATATCAACGGCGCAGAGTATATTTTTGAAAAAGCTATTGCTATGAGCGTTTGTGTTCCTCAATCGTCAACCTTGCAAAAAATAAATTATAAACCTTTAACTTTATTCAATTTGAGAAATTTGATCAGAAAATCAAACATTGAACTTACAAAATCACCAATGTTATATCGATTTAAGGTTGAGAAGCTAGCTGTCTCTTATTTTATATCTTATTATTGCAAAATTCCCTATGTTGGTGAGGATAAATCAATCAAAATTGAGAATTTGAAGAAGATACCTAATTTTAAACAAATCATCAAACTTACAATGATATCAGAATACACTATTGATGACAGACTTTGGCTACTAAATGAGTATAATCGATTCAATCCTGGTCACAAATTCTCCTTTAAGGAAATTCATGAAAACTACCGTAAGAATACAAAAGTATTAGCCAATAAGAATGCTAGTTTAGGTCTCAAAGATTTCCAAAATATTTTGGATGGTTTTGCTCAGTATAATATGAAATCATTAATGTCAAGAAGCAGCTATCCAGTTCAGTTATCAGACTTGAACAGCTGGAACTTCATAAACTTCCAAATTTTTACCAAATACTATCTTTTAAAGGCGACTTCTGTTAGCAATGATGATGTCATTTCTGACTCCTCTAAATCAGAACTTTCTGCTAACTATAGATTCATGAAAAAGTTCCTCAAAGCTTGTTTACTCATTATCTATAATGGTAATATTTCTCAACATTTACAATTTGATCCTTATAAAATTAGAGATGCTAAATATGAATTAATGAACATCTCGAGAGATTTTGCCCCCAATTCTGAGGATAAAGTTTTTAACGGTGAGGGCTGGCCTTTTGATTTATTCAATGGGACGACAGTTGAAAATAATCATTCATTGGGTAATGTTTTTTTAATGAATGATATAGATTTCAATAATCATCTGAATAACAATAAGAGCTTAATGGATGATTATATGTCCTCTGTTGGAATCGAAAGATCAGTGCGATTGATTTATTTTTTGCAACACGCTATAAATTTGTATGGTGGTTTCTCAGAAGAAAATAAACATACCAAACAAAATCGTTTCTCTTTAGAACACTTAGGTTTCCACGTTCTTCAAACATTAAGTAATTTGAAATTCTAAGCTGTATATATTATTTCACTGAACTAAAAATTGTTAATGATCCAAATGCTGTAATTACTTTTGATTGATTATTACTTTACTGGAGATACCGAATTCCCTCACAGTTTTATTACAAAACAGTTTGGATACAATCTTGCCTCTAATAAATCTAGATGTTCCAAAATTTTAGTGTATCAACGTCATGGAGTTTATCCTGAAATGAATTACTGAACTTCACGAAAAAAAAAACTTTACTACAAATTAACCTAGTAGATCCTGTGATTTTTTTTGAAATCGAAAAAGATAAAAAGAATTTTAAAAACTTCTTAATTGTTGTGTTACAATTTTGCGGGGATCATGCATGGTGGCTCATGGGCAAAAACTACAGGAAAATAAAGCAACATAAATTTAGGGGTTACATTAGTGATTTATTGATAGGAATTAGCTGATTTTGAGGCTGTATTGCACATATTGAGAGGAGGTAAGACTCTGGTAGGAATTTGGATAGTACAGGTGAGATGATGAGAATTGTTTTG